>PVIA01005892.1:0-107040 GCA_004024845.1 Tonatia bakeri
TATTAGTCATGCAAGCGAGTAAACCAAGGGCTTTTATACCAAAGTGGAGAGGAAGGTTCGGGGAACTTTCCAAACACGGTTTGTGACACAGGGAAGGCAGGACTGAACTGGTTTGGGAATGGGGTATGCTGGGGTCTACCTATTCAGGCCTTGGACTCTGTGTGGAGGGATACTATGAGAGTAAAAAAGATGGTCAGCTGGAAACGTGGGAGAGGGAAGGCGGGGAGCCAGAATCTCACAGGGTTTATCTAGAAACTGCCCAGAAGAGAAAGCCACTGGATGTGGCAGGTAAAGTACAGCCACCATAAAGGCATCTTCTGCTGAGGAGCAGTGCTAATCTGAGCTCTATGGGTACACGACAGCGTGCCAGAATTCTCCAGGGACAAGGCACTAAAACTAGAAATCAAGAACTGCTCGAAGGCAGGGTTATGGGTAAGTCCAAAGTCTGATCATCCTGCGGTAGAAAATAAAGCCTTGGAGGCATACTTTGTATGGCCATTTTCCCCACATGCGGACACTCCGCATCATTAAAATCAAAATACAGGTGTACATGCTGTTTGCTCGCCCAAGTACACATCTCCACACCTGGTAAGGTGCAGGCACCCAGACGGCACTTCCCAGCCAGCCTCTCAAAGGCGTCACCGCTCTGCCACAGCCAGACACTCCCACCCGTGACCAGTGTGATGCCCAGCGTGAATGTCTTTGGAACAATTTTCCCAGCTGAAGCGACCCTATTATTCACTTATTTTTGCTTAAGTATTCATTTCTCTTTGCAAAAGTAGTCACCTCTGTGAAAATTCTTCTGAAACTTAAATACTGTTCATGAATTGTCGCTGTGTCGTCTTAGATAGATAGCTCAAACTCATTCAGCACCTCTCCCCAAGTTAGCACCTCACCGATCAGGATGAGACAATACACCTCGAAACTTTGTCCGTTTGCCCACTTAACATTCGAATCCATTGCTTAAACGGAACCAATTTCTGTGCCTATGCCCTCCGCAGCGGTATCCACTGACCACATGGGGTCCTCGAATGCTGGCAAGGTGGCTATTCCCAACTCACACGTATTCTAAGGGCCTCACACCGACTGTGAAAACTCTGTACACGAAGTGAACACAAACCATGTCATTAATCATTTTTGAGTATGTGTTGAAATGTTAATATTTTGGATATACTGGGTTAAAAACATATTGTTGAAATTCATTTCACCTACGGTTTTAGTGTGGCTACCAGGGAAACTGTAAACCACACACACGAGCCCCATTAGGTCTCTGACGGACAGTGCTGGCCTCAGTAGCCGCCGCGTTATCAGTACCCGTGAAATGTGCTGTCGCACCTAGAGCTGGGTCCTTGTGAAAGGGTGCCTGCCGAGAAATGCCCTGTGGGGGGGACGCTCAGCTGCTCTGCGGGGTCAGTCGGACAGTTCAGCATGGGACTTGCTCACAACGGCCCATTGTGTGAATGAGACGTGGGCTTTCTTGTGGGCTCTGTGTCTGTAGCAGCAATTATGGCTTCCAGGGTCAGGCACTTTCAGGCGGTTAATAACCAGTTTGACCAAAAGTCCATCAGCTTTTTAGCCATTCGTTAAATGCTAGGAAATGCCTTCCCCCAAGGTCAGTCCTGCTTAGCTCAGTCGTACTTTATGGCCGAGAGGGAACGCTTTCCTCTTCATTGTCAATAGCATTGATTGGCACTTCTTTGGGTGGCCCTGGTCGTTTTCATCTGCCCCCCCCTTTGTTTTCAACTGCCAAGGAGGTGACATCATCTTTCCCTTCACAATATGGACATTATTGCGAGGCTGAAAACCTAGTACAAGGCGCTCCACTGTCAGACATCGAACCTCACCTCTTTATTATTATTGAGAGTGACTCACAGGGGAAAGGAAACTCGGAGGGGCAAGGAGGCCCACACCGTCAACTCCACAAGTCACCAGGTTGATAAACTACCATCTTTCCCACCGGCCACAATGCTCCCATTAAACTCAACAAGAAGAGTAGGTATGACTAATTCTTCCCTTTACCCGCCAAAAATAAATCACAGCACGGAGCTGGAATGAGACACAGGCTTTTCCAGGATGAAGAGTTGAGCTGGAGGCTGAAACACTGGAAACATTTTGAAAACGAGCCAGGCAGCCTGCGCGGGGGATTGAGGAACCACCTCTCCAAACCAGACCCTTCCATGAGGGCTGAGCTGTCAGAGCTGTAGGACATGGCAGCGTCGATGACATTCTAATAGATGCTGAAAATACCCATTGACCTCTTCGAATAGGTCACTCACTGACAAGTCTCTGTCCTTCAAAGACCTTCACAAATGACTCACGTTTACGGATCGTTCCAGATCTTCCGTAATGCCATGCATCTCAAATTTACAGCAGCTTATGTACAAATATTTTGTTTGCAGCTGATTCACTGAAATTCAACCACATTACTCAATGCAAGCAAAGCCTGGGGCGTAAGAGGCAACAGAAAGGACGCGGGTATTTGGGGCCAGACACATGGCTGATTGAACTCCATTATTTCATTTTGCGTTTTGGATCCCCCATCCATAAAACAGGGGCATTAACAGATGTTCTGGGTGATAAACTATACAAAGGAGCTATCAACAGTGGCGGTGCCTGGTTATCACCATAGTTATTGGGGTTAGCTCACAGTGGAATACAATAGCTGAAGCTTTTTATTCCTTTCAATCAGAATCAATGTATTTATGTGGCTGGGATAATGGTCTCAAAGTAATATTAGCACACCCATGTCCACGGCAGTATTACTCACACCAGCTACGATGCAGAAGGTGCCTGTGTGCTCACTGGCAGATGAGCGGATAGACAACTTTCAGTCCCGGCGCACAATGGAATACTATTCAGCCAGAATACTATTCAGCCACAATACTATTCAGGAGGAAATTCTGGCACACACTACCACATGGATGAAGATTGAAGGCATTATGCTAGGTAAAATGAGTCAGTCACAGAAGGACAGATATTGTATTATGATTCTACTGATACAGAAGTAGTCAAATTCAGAGAGACGATATCGCAGGCTCTGGGAGGGGGAAGAGCAGGCAGGTGTTCAGTGGGCCCAGCGTCACCACTCTTCGAGGGGAAAGGTGCTCCAGAGGCGGGTGGTGGCGGCGGCCGTACAATAGGTGAATATCATGACAGACGCTCAACCTTATGCTTGAAAGTGGGTAAGATGATAAATATTTATGTATGTCTTAAATTAAAATGTTTAAGAATTAAAATAAAAAATAAGATAACACTATTTAATTCCTTTACATTTTTTGTTGAGTGGGTTATGGGATTAAGTCTTTCAGGATGTAACCCAGTATCTGGTACCTATGTACAAGTCAAATAAATTGTAGGTATTAAAAAAAATTACAGAAATCAAAGCCCTGGCTGGCATAGCTCAGTGGATTGAGAGTGGGCTGTGAACCAAAGCATCGCAGGTTCAATTCCCAGTCAGGGCACACGCCTGGGTTGCAGGCCACAGCCCCCAGCAACCGCACATTGATGTTTCTCTCTCTCTCTCTCTTTCTCCTTCCCTTCCCTCTCTAAAAATAAATAAATAAAATCTTTAAAAATATATAATAAAAATTTTTTAAAAAGAAAGTTGCAATGAAAATTTTTTTAAAAAGTACAGAAATCAAACACCAAAAACAACCAGCAACGGACTGTCTTTGAATTCACAACTGCCAGGTCTGAGCTAAGATGGATGAGGCTGAAAACAAGCCCGAGAAGCTCCCCCAAACCTTCGGGGAAACAGCAGGTAAAGGCACACCCCCTCGAGGTCCTCAGCAGGACAAGACTGTCAACCTCAGCAACCATGAGGGTCCACCGGAGTCCAAGACTGGATCCTAAGTCAACCCAGCAGGGGGCGACAGAGAGGGAGGCACAGGAATGGGCCGGGGACCAGGAAGGAAGGCCTCAGAGGGAAGTGGCCTGCACCAGGTTCCACGGTGGTGGGGGTTGCTGGGCATGCCTTCAGCCTGCCCAAGCCCAGGCCCCTGACACTCAGCGGGGCAGTAACTTTCCCTCCCCATCAGTGCTTTTTACAGGCCTTCGCCCACTTGGATGTGTCTTTTCCCAGAAGCCAACAGGCCTGGCAAGCTGTTCTTCTGAACAAGACATTGTGCCATTAGGGAGATTTTATTTTTAACAGAAGAGGATGAAGGCGAAGATTTCCTGAGTCCCCGAGACGGTCCGTACCTGTCAGGTCCGCGGGCCCCCGCCCAGCTGGGGCTACGCGAGGTCAGGCGGCAGTGATTTCTCTTGTAGGGCCGGGTCAGCTCCCTTGCAAATCTGGCCACACTTCCTCTCCCCCTGATCTAAAATATTCCAGTGTTTAATTAGTTCCAGGCCAGCCGATGTGACTGCCCCATCTCACCACGCGTGTGTGCCAATTCAAAGTCTGAAGGCGAGGAGCCGACAGAGCCAACTGAAGACCTGCTGGAGGAGGCACTCGGAGCCACGGGGCTGCTGGAAAGCTCGCCGCGGGGCCTGCCAGCCCCGGCCCCTTCCAAGCCCTGCCTGTTGTGAAAGGGCTGCTGAGTCCCAGGTTCTGCCCCCGCCTCTGCAGAAGCTGAAGAAGGATGAGGGCCTGGGATGCAAACCCCCCTCATCTAGGGGGTGTATCCCAGGTACAGGGACATCCTCAGCTGAGCACATAAGAGCAAAGGTCATGGCCGAAATCCAGCAGGAGCCATCAGAATGGAGAAAGAAAAGTCATATAGGTTCAGTTTCTTTTCAATATGCAGCCTCATTTGCCCCTGAAATACAGAACCCAGTCATGCCCTTGAGTCCGCAGCTCAGCTTCGCCTTGCTCTTCTGTGTTGGAGTTTCAGAGGGTTCTGTGTTCAGTATTTTTCCTTTATAGTATTCCTTTCACTTCTCAACAATAAGGAAGGGGAGAAGCACACACACATACATGGGTATATGTGTGTGTGTTATAATTGGATATTTATTTGTGGGTATGTATACACAGTATATACTTCTATAAAATCTGAGTCTGAATTAATGCATTTAAACTCAGTGTTCCTTCATATTGCACTTTACCATCATACAAATGCTTAAATCATAATTCCAGAAATAAAATAATATTCATCTAGTAAAAATGTCTCCTATCAGCAGGGATTATGTTTCAGAGAGTTCAATTTAAGTTTTATTAGGCATGGAATAGGTGCTAAATTTTCCCATTTTAAGTGCCCTTTAAAAACATACTTTTCATTAATTTACTTTTTCATTTATTCAGGGGATATTTACTGAGTGTCTGCTATGTATCAGGCTAAATCTACTATCTAACAGTGAACAATAAAAAATACAAACTACCTACTTTATAAAACTTATATTTTCAGGATATTATTTACCTTCTATTTTCTTTTAAAAAAATTAAAATGAACGCACCCTGAGTACTAAGATTCTCAGACGATTTGTGCTAGTTCACTGTCACAGATCACGACTTCTCTTAGCTTTAAGATCACATTTGTAACCTCTGTAGGTTATCCTTGACCTTGACAGTCCGGTGTGACTCTCCCATCACAGGGGACATGGCATGGACCCCACAGCTATGCCTTCCTGCAGTCACTGACCCATCCCCCAAAGACTATTTGGGGCTCATAATGGTTGGATCACACTTCCATGCTGGGAGTATATGCTTTCTCAGCTTGGCATACGTGCAGATTCTCACTGAGATAGCAAAAAAAAAAAAAAAGAAAGAAAGAAACCCACATGCACTTTCACTGCACTGAGTAACACAAGTGGTCATGAGATGGCTCCTCACAAATACCCTCCCACCCCGGGGGGAAACGAAAGACGCCTCTCATCCCGGCGACACTGTGTGCACACAGCAGGCCCCTGTCCACCTGGGAGTTCTGTCACTGGCTCTGCAGTGTCCTGCTGACTTGCTCCTGTACACCTCACAGGTCCAGGTTTAGGCTGGAAGGTGTCATGTTACATCTCTTGGGATTTCGTAAAGTAACTGTCTCCACACTCTGCCAGGAGTCTTATTTCCCAGGGTGTGACCTTCTGTTACTGATCCCGCACGGCTCCTCCCGAGCCCTGGATATCTGGTTTCCAGAGAGTGTCATCACAAATTAGGAAGGGCTTATCGAAGAGAACCTGGTGGAAAAGGCCGGGAGTGTTTCTTCCAGGATTACTCATACTGGGGCCCTAAGGAGAGAAGAAAACTGCTAAGGGGAACCTACCTTTTGATTTGGCTTACCTAGTAGGGATCGGCCAGGCCTACCTATGACCTGTGGTGTTGACTGGGCCTGTCACTTCAAACTAAACACATTTCACAGTGGCGGCCAGCCAAAAACATAAATTCCGCCCCAAACTAAACACTGCGGAAGGTCTGCCTTGTTTCAAAACATCTATGGCAATGGCACGACACACAGCGTGTTATGGGTGTGATTCTGCAGAAGCTCTGGAGGGGAAGTCTGCGCTCAAGGGGCTGGCTGCTGATGCCACAAGACCCCCGGGTTTTGGAAGGGTGTCAGGGTATGTCTTTGTCCCTAAGAAATAACCAAGGCTGGGTGTGGGAAAATGGCTAAGAAAAAAGGACCGTTTAACTTGTGCACACGCTTACTGGATGGCTTCACGGCAGAAAGTTCACAGAGATGCCCCAGGGGAATGAGGGCAGGGGTGTGGGCAGGACTGTGCGGTCCACTCCCTGGTGACCTCTGACATCACGAACAAGGTCAGAGGACAGGGCTGTGAGACAGGTTAGCTTACAAGAACGAGGACTATTGTGTGAAGTGTCCACAGTTTAGTATTTTATTGATTGTTGGTGATGATTTCAGGTGGGTTGCGGTTTACTTCTTAAAACACCAATGTCAAATAAAAAGTATGTGTTATTATTGCATTTATAAATGTTGACGTTTTGGGTAGAAATGATGGTGATGGTGGGAACGACTGCTTCCAAAAAAAAAAAAGCAATTTCTGCTTCATCGCTTGGGGAAAAGGAGTCAAGATGCAGAAATTTTCCTGGGATACAGGCACCTGCAGCTTCTGTAACGAGCCCAATCCTGCCTTTTCTACAGGGATCCCAGTACGGAAGACATCTAAAATTGGCTAGGTCACTGACATACTCTTCTTGGACTGAGTGTCCCTCCTTCTCCCCACCCATCTCGTTTTCAGGCCTATTTTCCTAGGAGAATCTCCATCTGAGCAAACTGGAAAAAGCAGGCCGGGTTCTTTTTTTCTGGCTTCCTTCTCTAGTGAAGTTTCTCTTCCGAGTGACTCTCTGTGTTCATCTAGCATTCCGGGAAGAGTTTCAGGTGGTTTACAAGACTAAACAAAAAGGAGATGATTTCAAAGCTACAAGACAAGCATCGGCATCTTGAAGACTTCCTGGACCTGAGAGGGGAGGTCAGGACGTCTTACTTTGTCAGGTTTGTCAGTAGAGCTGCCAGCTGGGGAAGGGCCCCCCGGCAGACATTTGTGCCGATGCACGAAGACCTCTGTCTCTTCACTCACAGAGAACAGGAAACATTTCATCTCCAGCAGATCGAGGCTCAGCACATTGCCAAGTTACAAGGCTCAGGAAGCTGGTGACCCTTCCGTTATCTGTAGCAGTTCCCGTTCTTCGCAGAACAGCTGCTTGTGTCCATCCCCCAGGCCGCCACGAGGGGCCCTAGGCTGTCCTCTGCCGAGCGCACGGGGCCAGGCCCTCAGAGATGCTCCAGGCTCTGCTGTTCCCGTGTTTGGCCGGCACTTGCCAGATGGGAATGGAGCGTCCACAAAAATATCTTGGTGACTGTGAAACTTCAAAGGCATGGGAAGGGTGCTCCATCATTAATTTCCATCTTTCTGTGTTAGATAACCCTCTCTACATAAAAAAAAGAAGGCTATATATTTTTAAACAAGTCAGTTATAGTCATCCAGGTCTTCAGAAGTTTATATTCTCACCAGCATTTTTCATGGCCCTCAGTTAATGAGGTCCAGAACTTTGTGTCCTGCTCTGCTCTCTAACATCCAGACCGACTGCATGACAATGTGCACGGCCTGAGCCTCATCAAAACGTTTGTGCGTTATATCAAGGAGCACTTGTGTTTTAATATTCACGACGTTACTGGAGCACCTGCTGGCAAAACAAAGTGTCTTTCCGTTTAAGGGGAGTCAGGTAAATTTTGGTCAGTGGTAGGTTCTATTACTGGAGTGAAAAATACTGAATAGTTTGGCGTGTTTATGCGATTGGCATGTGCATGTGCATGTGTATGTGTATGTATGTGATGTGTGTCGTATGTGTATACACTATGTATGTATATGTGATGTATTTTTTCCTTCTCAAGCAGAACTTAGTTCTGGTACCAGACATGGCGACTAAACCTGACCCTTTGGAAAGCTCCGCACGTGCCACAGGCCCCTGGCCACTGCTACTCCTTCCTACTGACGTTGCTGTCTGGCAAAGGACTCGTCACTGGCCTGAGACCCCAGGGTCCGCAGCCACCTCATCACTGTGGCGTCGTAGTTTGAGCGGATCTCAGGCAGCCTGGTGACGTCGCAACAGCCACACTGCCTCTCGTCCAGTCTGCGAGCCGCGCCCCTGTGGTATCTGCGGAGGTGAGAGGACGGACAGCTCCTGCGGCCTGTCCCGGGCACTTCGGCGGCACCACTGAGGCTCACGGCTCCTCCTCGCAGATCGCACAGAACCAGGCCAGCCCTTGTGTTGGTTCAACGGGCTGCACCCCTGCATGTTTTGGGGTTTTTGAATGTATAAGGCTCAGTACAGGAATACCCGATCTTAGCATACAAACTCCTTCAACTCTCCAGCAGAAACTGTGGCGTGTCTCCAATTTGAGCTTTCAGATGGAACTTAATTTGTGGTGCCAGGACACACTCTTCCAGGTCAAAGTTGACAGGATGGGAAAGGCATGCTTCACCCAATCGGCATTCCAGCTGCATGGAGATTCCAGCCTCGCAGAGCAAAGTCAGCAGAGCTGGGAACCATACACGGGAGGCCAGGAACAGACCCCTTAAGCATAGGCAACTGAAGTCTGGCAGGGAGAGTCCAACAGGAAACTGACATAGGCCCCAGAACACATCTGCGGAAGAGAGGAAGGATCTAACGGAGCTGGCCCAAACCAGCAGGGGCCGAGACAGGAGAAGCCGAGCACCGTCCTCCTGGCACAAAAGTTAGCTGACAATGCGTGTCCGGTGCCCACGGGGAGCCAAGCACTGCGCCGGGCAGCGAGCAAGAGGGCAGCGGCGGACCTGAGCCCTGGATTGTGCCTGTGGAAAGCTCACATCTAGTTAGTCTGGGAGGTGAGGGGAAGCTGGGGGCCACGCATGCCACCTGGGATGTCTCTGTCATTCAGTCCTTCCTACCATTTATTTCCTCATAAATACGATGAGCTTTCCAGGCTTAGTTTTTGGTCAAATCACATCCAATTGTGATTTGCAAACTCAGTCCCTTACTATGTTTAAAAATCATTGGAGGCGGCCAAAGGAATGCTCAAAATAAAAAAGACAAAGAAAAAAAGATGGTTAAAAGTGGAAATGTTTTAATTCAAAGAGTGAAAGAATTAAGAAAGGAGTCCAGAGCAACAATCACAAAAAAAACAACAGACTGTGAGGACGCTTCACGAGCAAAAACTAGACAAACTTCTTAGAAACGTCATCCAGGCTGACACTTTAGAGGGATGTGACTGAGATAGAGGTGAACTTGGGGGGTGGCCTGGAGCTACGGGGCCGAATTTTCAGCAATTCTGTGAGCTGGTTGTTGATTAAACACAACCATTATTACACAAGACATCATGTAAGCTTACAATTCAAGAAATTATCCTCAAAACAAAGGTAATAAATACTTAAAACATCACTTCCAAATGACTTCATTTTACTCTCTATCTGCGTTCTGGAGGTTATTTGTGCCCGTCTTCTGTGTCTGAGGAGAAGTCTATACGAGGGTGAGCTACTCTGCCCTCTTCCCACTCTGCTGTCCCTGACACCAGCTCTCCATTTCAGGGCAGCCACGGGGGCAGTACTCACACTGCGGAAGTCAGCGAGGCTAAAAATACATAAATCATGTGAAACCACGTGTACTGGGGGGGCCAGGCAGGTATGCCTTTGCATGAGCTTAGTTTATTATTTTGTTGGTTGTCTAGACTTAAAGTGATTATAATGCAGATAAGACTTAAAATATGTCAAGTCTTTATCCCTTACATTGTGAATTATACAAATATAGTGAAGGAAAATTTTTTCCAGTATTAGAAAACTCTTACCTGACTCAGCAGAAGAATGAGTAAGTGGAACTTTGACATACATTGGTTATGCTGCTTTTATCTTTCTCACTAAAGTAAAAGAAAACAGCCTCCTACATTCATTCACCCAGTGTGGTTATAGGCTGGCTGTGGGTATGAGAGTTCAGGAAAAAAAATCACCAAAAGCATTTTGTGAGAATCGACTGTAATAAACTTACATGCCTGCATATCTGTCTCATATATGTGGACAATTTTTCCAGGAGAGTTGGCTATTCCACGATCACCGGCATACCGCTGCCCAGAATCTACCCGGCACTGGAACGGTGAAGAACGGACTGGTAAGGGGTGGCTGGAGAACATAGGAGTGAGACAGTAGGAGCAGACCCTAAGACCGTAACTGACTTCGCCTCCAGATGGGGCAGCAGGCTGCCTCCTCAATGAGCCTCATGCAGGGCTGCTCAGTGCATGCGAGGGCCACGGTGTGAGGCCACGGCGTGATGCCACGTGGTGGGTGCTGTAGCCAATGAGGAGTCAGAAGAGATGCCTGACTTTGTTTAATTTGATTTTTTTCATTAGCGCATCTTTATACAAGAAGCAGTGAGCTGTGATTTGACTGCTAGATAAGAAATACATGTGACTTATATTTGTGGCTTACAATTCACAAATGTTATACACGATGGAGATGACGGAGGGGATGTCCTCTACCACCTGTTCGCTCACATGCATCATGGGAATGAACTCTGTTACTTCCATGCACACCATGAGGGGACTATGTCTGTGGTCCGGGCTCTGAAGATGAAGCCGTTATCTTCGCCCTCGTAAGTCTTACCGGGGCTTGGCGACCATCAGCCTGGATGCCTCTCCTGGGGGAACCCACACTTTGAAGCCCAAGGCTCTAGCACACAGGACATTCCTTCCTGAGGGCACCAGGGACCCAAAGCCCCAGCCACGGCCTAAGCTCTGCCTTAGTCTGAACAAGGGAGGAGCAGGCAGCCCGGCTGTCATCCGCTCTCAGTGGCCTTTGTCTCGTAGAGAAAAACAGATGTTTGGGAGGAGTCAAAGATGGGAAGTCTCTACATACATGGGGCAGGAAGATTCCCTTGCGTGGATAAAGCTGAAAGACAGAGGGTGGCGGGGGTGGGGGGAAGGCGTCTGCTGCGGGTTACACAGAGAAGGAAAGCTAGAACCCTCCTAAAAACGTGCTTAAAGCTTGCCCAACCTCTGGACTTCTTCCTTGCAGAAGCCAGTAATTACCCTGCGAGATCTGAGCTTGTTTAAACTATGTTTTTTTTTTTTTTATCTTACAACCTGAGCCATCTTAACTGACACTCAGCAAGATGTGACACTGGGGTTTGGACAGGCCACCATCACTCTGCCCCATAAGGAAGAGTGAACACATGCTGGGCCTGGTCCTCTGTGTACGCTGCTCCTCCCAGGACCCTCTGCTTTCCGCGGTCTCTCCACCACTCCACCAGAGACCACATGAGCACTGTTCTCCACTTTCAGCATCCCCCTCATTGTTACTTCTCGCCCCCACACTGCACAGTCCCTACACATATTGTCCAAATAATCACTCGATTTCCCTCTGGAGTAAAAGAGGGGGAAAAAAAGGGAGGCCATAGGTGAGGAGGATTAGCCAGATGCATTTTCTGACAATTAACAGAAACATCTGAGCAGTTCAAATCCCGCCCTTTCCTGTGAAAGAACACTGGCCGACGATGTCTATTACTTTTGTTTTTCTGACATATGTTTTTAATAGTAGTGATGATGATATGAAATCCACTCCCCCCCCCCCGCCCAAGTTGATAGCACAGAGAAAAATGCAAGTACAGACCAGGAGTTTTTTTCCCCCTAAAGCCAGAGCACGCATTCTTTGGACGACCTGGGGTCAACCCTCATCATCAAAATCTTGCTGTTCTGAGCACTTCTCTTCTGCACATATTTCCTGTCGTGAATAGAAAAGTATCCACTTAAAAAAAAAAAACCCTCTAAGCCTTTACTCTGAATTGCAACCACGATAGTGTAGAAATGTTCTTTTTATCTGAGCCATCTTTTCCCCCTATTTGCTATTTCTCATTAAAGGGTTCACTATCACATCCATCCAGATTTTATTATTCACTTCACAGATGAAGCGTTTTGTCAGCTGTCAGACTGAAAGTGCGGCCGTGTTGAGGCAGATGGCTTAATTATGGGGGAAGCGGGAGCTGAGGCCTTTCAAAAGGGCAGACAAAGCCTCGCTCTCCACGTGGCCCTGGGAGTGGTGAGCTCTGGCACCCTGCCCCCATACTCTTCCTACTAGGTCTCTACCTCTGGGCATGTCCCCACGCCCACCTTGTCACCCACCCCTCCCGCTCCAGCTGACTCTCCCAGCGTGGGCATTTGTGAGTGGGCCTGCCTGGTCACACCTGCCAGCGCCGGGGCTGGCCTCAGCTGTGCCTTCTGACCACTACCTCTCACCTTTATTCTTCATGCGCCAAACACTCAGGGTACAACAATAACATAGATTAGCTTAAATATTTATAAACTGCAGCATTTCTTTTTTTTTACACACAATGCATGTTCAGTGTAGAAAATGTCAATAGGAGAAAAAAGTACCCAAATCTCACATTCCAAAGATAACTGCTATGCACATTTGATGTATATATTTCCAGATTTCTTTGCATATGCATACGTGACAATCTGTGTTAAATGTTAAATCCATACATCAATCTGATTTGGATATATTCTAAAATATACAGATATATACTCCAATGTGATTCTACGATGCATATAGTTGTGTGAACTACTTTTTCATTTGCCACAGATGGATTAGATTTCCTTTCCAGTAAATAAATATACATATACTTCATTATTGTTCATGACTATTGGGTAGTAAGTCATATTAATATACCATAACTTATTTACTGCAATAAAATGACATTTTATATAGCCCCCAGGTTTTTTTCTTAACCATGAATGTTGCTGGCATGAAGATTTTAGTGCTTCATCTTCTGGAATACATTCTTAGAAGTGTACATTTTACATTTTCAGTGTAAAAGGTTATGGATTCTTTTTAGAGCTTTTGATCCACATCCATATTTCGCTCCAGAAATGTTACACACACGTAGGTTTCGGCAGCAGTCAGGCTAGGCTGTGGCTGGAGTCCAGGGTTCTCACCCGGCCAGATAACCAGATAATTAGAGGGATCATGAGGATTTGCTGTTGTCACCAGTCAGTTACCATCCAGACTGGTCACTGGTGGCCATTACCGTTATCCTGACCATTGCCTTAGACAGAAAATAAAATTTCTGACATTACCAAGGACCTAAAATACTTAATGTAATTAAATGTTAGTGCCAAATCAGTGTCAGATGACCATGGACTCAGACGATTCATAATGTACTCACAGAGCAAAAACTGAAAATAATGTTTACCTCATATAATTTTTATGTCAGAGAGACAGCATTTATATCCAATGTATTCAGGTAAGTTCCAAATAGCTAAGTCTTGCCTAAATTTCCTCTTTACTTCCAGGTCTACATTTTTCTCCTTGCACAAGACACATTGGTCTGTCGAGTTATACAATTCAGCACCTCCGAAGTCCAGTTGCCAATTCTTCCTTCCAATTTTGGTATTTCTGATGAAAGTGCAATCCAACCTGTTTTCCTGGCTCAACCCACCCGAGCTGTCATTAGCACATTAAAATCGTTGTCAATTCTCTGCACTGTCCCCACTTTTCTATTCATCCAAACGAAACCTGGGCCTCCCATGCTTTTCTGTACACTAGCCCACTGCTGAGCTCCTTGCTCCCTGTGGTTTCCCCATTTCTCATTCACTCACTATTTATGACTGATTAACTTTTTCTAATTGTCACTGACTCAGTGTGACTCCCATATCAGATGCCAGAAGTGGCTCCTGACTGCTTACTGGAGGACACCCACCACGCCGACCCAGCGGGGCATGTCCGTCCACTGCTGGTTAAGGCAGTCATCCAGTGAGATTGTGTCTCCTCCCCCTCTTCCCTCCAGCACCTTCCAGTTTGGCTGCGCTGGATGATCACTGTGGTCTAAATGTGGTCTGGGCTTTCTCTGCTTCAAAGATCTGCTCACATCAGGTCCTGTCCTGGATGCTTGCCCCACCCGTCTCGCACATCTGAGTCTTTCCTATCCAGTCTGCCTTTAGTATTTCTTCAGTGTCTGTTTCAGCCCAAAAGAGACAAGAGGCCTTCTGCTGGTGAATGTCTGCCATACTTCTGTTCAGTCCTCTTGGCCTCAATAGTTATTCGTTTTCTTATCTTATCCCTATGGTTAGTCTCTTCAGTTGTCCCAGAGCTGGGGCTGTGACTGGTCCTTCTTAAGTCTCCTGCTGTTATCCGATACCTCAAGGAAAGTATTTGCTTTATAATAGCTGTGGGGTACCACAAAGACAGGAAAGGCTAGATGGAGAACTCAGTGGACTAGTGTATATTAAAACATACTTGAATTATGAAGATTTAAAATTGACTTTCCTTCACAATTGATGAAACTAAAGTTACTCCAAGTTACGTGATACATTTCAGGATTTGAGAAATTCCATAATCTAGGAAGTAGTAATGGATTTCCCAGAAGATAGGGTAACTCTGTAATAGAAACTTTTTATTCTAAATTGCTGTTTTTTCAAAGGCCAGTATCTTAATATGGGTTGATCTGATTATCCTTTACAATGATCAATAATGCTATTCAACACCTCCCACAACAGACAGCACAAGTCCTATCAGCCAATCTTTGATTTTTCTGAGAGCGAGAGAGAGAGGCGGGGGGGGGGGGGAGG
The DNA here is from genome assembly GCA_004024845.1 of Tonatia bakeri. Lineage (NCBI taxonomy): Eukaryota > Metazoa > Chordata > Mammalia > Chiroptera > Phyllostomidae > Tonatia > Tonatia bakeri. The sequence goes on from PVIA01005892.1 coordinate 14,979, forward strand.
AAATGTTCCCTTTTAATTTCATTTATTTTTTTCTCCAGATCTCTTTTGGAAACCTACAACACTTTGCCTTTGATAACTGCCATGCCCCAAAATGGATAACTCTAGAAGGAAAAGTAACTTCCACTGCTGGTCAAGCTTCACCCCCAGCCCGCAAGAAGAAAAGAAAGATGACAGATAAAAAAGGTATAACTTTTTTATTGCCATGTTTTATTCTAATTAAAAAAAAACTTAAAAACTAGTATTTTACCGATAATTTATATCTTGAGTGGTCACTGAAGTTAGATTAATCCATAATTGAAGGCACTGAGTTTAATGGAAGCCCTCGGCCTTGGCTTACCCGACTTTGTGCCAGTGATGTAACTGCACGCTCAGGCAGGCCCCTCAGCTGCTCCAAACCCTTCAGGGGTTCTCACTGTCCCTGAGACACAGACTGTGCCGCACCTGCTAGTCCCTCTTACAGTCAAGCCCCAGGACTTCTTCCCACGGTTATTTCTAGATAAAAGCCTCCAGGCTGCAACAGCAGGCTACAGCATGGAGTTTAGTGCAGTAAGCGGTGGGAACTGTTTATGACTCCTGATACGGGGAGGAGCTGAGTCAGAGTGTGACTTGGAAAGATGACCTAGGCGCCGAGCAGTGCACAGGAGCCCTCCCTGGGAGGGACATTCACACCTTCTCTTTTTGGAGTGCTGTTTCATTTTCTGGAACCCTGCTTGCAGGGTTCAAACCCCACTCACCCTTCGAGGTCCTTACGAAGAACACGAAGAATTTCCAGTTCACTTCACCTCAAAGGAACGCATCATTCCCTTTTCAGGCAATCTTTGGCACAGATTGTCTGAGCCATCCACAAGACATTCAATTTGCTATTGCTTTGCTATTTATCATTGTCATGCATTATCATTTAATGGGTTTTTAATGCATGTAATTTGTTTCTCTGATTAGATTATACATTTCTTGAAACCTGAAATTACATTGTACACATCTTTGGAGCCAACTAGCAACTTTACATAACAACGTATTTACTGCAGATACATTATTGGTATTTGGCAAATACTGATAATGCATAATGACGTTGGGGAGAGAGGGTTGCTTGGTTATCTCTGGCTCCCTCTAGTGGCGCCCAGAATATAACACGTTGCTGCACCTTCTCATTTCACCCTGTTAGTTACAACTCTACAACTACTAGATATCACTCGGAGAATACACTCAACTACCAGAAAGGAATAATTATTATAGCCCAAGTGTATCAATCTCTTATTGTACACCAAAAGTTGCTAGAGACATTATTCAAACCATCTCATCTAACCTGCACAAAAGTCAGGGGAGATAGTTATTATTATTCTCCAGTTTCCAGATGAGGAGACAGAGGTGCGGGGAATGCCGGGCGGCTTGCCTAATGCCCAACAGTGGGATCTTCTCCCATTTTACTTTCTTTTTCCAGCTTTACTGAGATGTAATTGACACGTCACACTGAGTATGTTTGTGGTGCACAACATGATGATTTGATCACTGTATATTACTGCAAAATGATTACCACAATGAGGTCAGTTAACACACCCACAACCTCACAGTTACATTCAGTGTGTGTTGAGACCTTTTAATATGTACTCTCTTAGCAACTTTCAAATATACAAAACAGTATTGTTAACGCTAGTCACCACGGTGTCTACGGTGTCCACTGGATTTCTAGAACTTGTTCATCTTGTAACTGGAAGTGTGCACCTCAGACCACCTTGACCTATCTCCTCCCCCCGACCCAGACCCTAGCAAACACCAAACTACTCTCTATTCTATGAGTTTGTTTGTCTGTTTGTTTGTAGATTCCTCATGTAAGTGAGATCACACAGTATTTGTCTTTCTCTGTCTGACTTGTCTTGCTTAGCATAATGCCCTTAAGTTTCACTCATGTTATTGCAAATGGCAGTATTTCTTTTTCACCACTGAATGATACTCCTGTGTGTGTGTGTGTGTGTGTGTGTGTGTGTGAGAGAGAGAGAGAGAGAGAGAGAGAAAGAGACTCCCTTTATTCATGTATTTGTCAATGAACACTTAGACTGTGTCCATGTCTTGGCCATTGTACACTTATTTTAAAGTAGGTATTCTGGAGGACTGGGACTATTGAATAATTGGGCTATTTGGCTGATGTGCTTGATTTCTAAATCTTATATGACTTAATCAAGAATGCATGGTCCTGACAAATACATGTGCTTAGCAGGCATGGCTTAGTTTAGCTTGAAAAGAATCAAACTGCATATGGCAATGAATAAAGGCAGAGAGAGCATTGTTCAGATGGCCAATGTATTCTCAAATTTCCAAGACATAATTATTTTAAAATAGGCCTTATTTGGTATTGCTTTGCATATAAATAGGGTTAATTTAAAAATTAATTATTTATTATCATTTAAAAATAGTCTCCTTTTAAATGTCCAACTTTTCAATTAATGACCTATTCATTACGTGAATTTGGTTATAATGGATAATGTTTTGATACAGGCATGGTAAAACTGAAATGCATAATTTTTATTTGCAATAGGTGATTTGCATAGTAACAACTCATGGACTTTCTTGTCTGTTAGTTCCACAATTTACTCTGAATAAAGAATGAAACAGTGTCATTTTAAGTGGGAAAAGAGTATATAATGTTAATATTAGTACTGATCCCCTATTCTGGAGAGAGGGAATCATATCAATTAACAATTAACAAAATATATAAATATAAATAAAAATAAAAATTACTTGCACATTCTGTTACCTCCCCAATGAGAGGTAGATGATGCAGGTGGCCTTATATGAATAATGGTAAATTTTCAGTATATTTTGAAGTTTTACACTGTCTCTAGCTAGACAGCCCCAATATTTCAGAGAAAACAAAACAAAACTTAAAAGTCACTCTTTTGCTGTCCTCTCCCCACTACCAAGCATACATTATTATTAACAAGAGGCAGCTGGTTCCCATTAACATTTGAGAGACGAGATCTATCTTAGAAATTATGATTAAGTTGAATTGTAGGCCAGGAGAATTAGTCGGCCCTTCTGCCTCACATGCAGTTGTATTCATGCTAATCACCGGCGGGGAACAGATGTAAATGTCTTTCAATGAACTGTAGGGCAGTGAGTCTCGTGCGTGTGCATGCGAGATTCAGAGAGAGAGACCGTGTGTGTGTGAGAGAGAGACAGAGTCAGAGACAGACAGACTGATGGACAGAGACCGTGTGTGTGTGTGAGAGAGAGACAGAGTCAGAGACAGACAGACCGACGGACAGAGACCGTGTGTGTGAGAGAGAGAGAGACAGAGTCAGAGAGAGGGAGAGAGACAGACAGATAGACAGAGAGAGACTGTGTGTGTGAGAGAGAGACAGAGTCAGAGAGACAGACAGACAGACAGACAGAGACTGTGTGTGTGTGAGAGAGACAGAGACAGAGAGAGGGAGAGAGGCACCTTGGAGACAAGCTGTCACAGCAGGCACTCCATCCACCACAAGATCAGGTCTTATAACTTCTCCACGTTCTTGCACAAACGACCTTTAGGTATTACCCAGGTGCTTGGATATGCTTTTGAAGAAAGTGATTTCTCATCTTTTATGAAAAAATAAGGAATTTGAAAGTCTGAATAAGAGGTGTGTGGTGTGGGGGGTGGGGGAGGCAGAGGGGATGCCCTGTGACAGCCAAGAGTTACAGAGTGGGAGGCGGAGCTGCTTCGTGCCCAGAGCCCCGCAGCCTAAGCAGACAGACCTAGATTTGCAGCCTCTCTCTGCCAGTCACTTGCTGTGTGACCCTAGAAAAATCACTCAGCCTTTCTGAGCCTCCTTTTCCTCATCTTAAATGAATGATATTTATTCACAGAGCTGTGGTGAGGATTACACCGAATCAGACCTTCTCTCTGACCTGACTTTAAGAGTGCCCAGACCCACAGAATGGTTGTATGCTTTCATCCATGCTTGTTTCCTTTTTCGGCCTCTTTCACCTTACATACCATTGGAAGGCCCCCAGTCCGTCACCTGCTTAAAATACCCACACATAACCACGTCATTCTCAGATAATGGCAGGACCTGTATACCTTTGATGAAGTGAGATGAACGGATCAGAAACTTCCGTTCCTCTTGGGCCAATAAAATAATGGCTTATTCATCTACAATTTAGCCCCTGAGTCAGACAGGAGTCAAATACATTGGACTCGACATTCTTTACGAAGACACTCGGTGACTGTTGTTGCTACAGGAGGGAGAGAAGGCTAACTGGCAGTCCCTGTCCCCCACGGCCCAGGATCAGGAGGCGTTCAGTGTGCAAGTGCCTCTGTGCCTTTCCCCCCTCCCTCCCTTCCCTGCCTCTCAAGCCCTTCTCCCATGGAAAAAAAAAAAAAAAGGATGTGATTGTAGAAAAGGTCCCCTAATTTTCACAACTTAATAAAGTGCACAGATAACCTAACTGGGGAAAAAACATTTTGAGAAAAAAGGCTGCTCCTGTGACAACCTTGCTTATAAAGCTGAAGTCTTAAAAACAAGGCACTGAACATCTTGAAACAAAGAACTGAATGTTCTCTGGCTGACGAGTCTCAGGTAGCATCGAGGGAGAAGGCCACCTCTTGGAAGGCCGACTCAATGTCCCCACGGGAAAACTGTGACGGCCTCATATCTGTCTGCTGTGGAAGCCAACCAGTGCTCACAAAATGCAGAGGGATGAGGCAGGCCTGTTTCACACTCTGACTCCACTAGAGCCCAGGTTTGGGAGCGAGGGTTCTCATAGGAGATCAGCTGGGCTAGGAAAGCAGTTGAGAGTGGCAACGAGGCCTCGAGAAGGGGTCAGATGCTGCAGAGAGAGACTTCCCACGCAGGCAAAGGGCAGCAGAGGTGGTGCCGAGGCAGGAGGGCACGGGGACACACCCAACCTTGACCTGTCCACGTAGTGCAAGAATTGTGTCGCCCTGTGCTCTGCAATCACGTTCGTGAGATGGGCCCTTGGATGAGGGCCGCTGAGCAGTGTCATCTTCAGGAGTCGCCTGCAGCAGTCAGGGATGGGAAGCTAGGCTCACGCTGAGTTGTTGTAGGAGAAAGGAGTTACCTTCGACCCAATGCCAGCTGTCTGCCAAGCACTGTGCTATCATGCTCGATGCTTCCCATTTTGCTCAGTCCTCAACAATTCAATACTTTTGAAGTTTTTATCCCCCTTTTTTTATAGATGAAGTAGCTGAGTCCTGGTGCTATGAAATCATGTGTCCAAGTGAACCCAGCTGGACAGTGGTGGAGAGGAGATTTCAACTCAAAACTGGCCGAGTGTCACGTCGGTCTCCCCATCATGGGAAAGCTGTGCTGTGCAGGACAGAAAAACAGACCTCTCTGGGGTTGGAGAGGATTTTCCTCAGCCAGAGTTTCCAAGGAGTGCTCAGTGGAACACTAACTAGTCTGAAGATTTATTTCGCCAAAAAGCTATTTGTTGACTGTTGGTGTTACATAAATGTGTGTATTATTTTATATGCCATGGTGACTTTTCAGACGTTCACATTAGCTTGCTTAAATATCTGATAATCCCTGTACTAAAAGAAATCAAACTATTCAACTTGGTTTTACTGAGCTTCAAAATTTTCTTTTGACAAAAATGCAAGTCTCTGATAAAATCAGTGCTCTACCCGATATATATATACTTTAGATGTTGTTCCAGGGACCAGCAGGACGCTTCTGGTCTTCCTCCCGCTGGGCTGCTACCCCAGGCAATGCTCGAACCAACTCACGATCGAAAGCTCATGTTGAATAGGAGACAACCTCCACTCCGGGAAACATGAGTTCTGGGCTCTGATCAACACTGTTCAAATCCTACCACTGCCTCTTTTGAGACTGGCAACTAGGACAAGATTTCCCCGGTCTGAGCCCTGGCATCTTTGTCTTTCTGTTGGGAACAAGGCCTACTGGAGAGGGCAGTTGGCACCATGAGATGAAATGATCATAATGCACACGAAATACTCTGTAAACCCCAGAGCTAGGAGCATCCGATTTTAACCCTGCTATTTCTTTAAAGAATATTGTTTTTCCTTCCTGTGTCTTTTCTTCGGTTGAGAGAGGAAGTGAAGCCAGACCCAGGCCTCCACAGACTTTCGCTGTTGGCTCGGAAGGACAGCATGACTCTTCCTCAACTGGACAGGTAGGATTTACCTAAAACCAAGGCTTATCATCAGGCCTACCTCTAACATCTGGGAACCTATGCATTCTCACTAATACTTGGCACAAGATTCTCATTATTACTACAGCTATTTAGCTTTGTTCAGAAAATTCTGGACGACATGTAGGCTGTCCATAAGGAGGGCCTACGTTTGTGTTTGGTAAAGAAGCCTCTGGAAACTCGCATGTAAAATCAGCCCAGGCGCCCAGCTCATGACAGGCCTGCCAGTTCTGCCCTCTGGCCCCTGTATCCATCCCTCCTAGGTTCTGGAAAAGCCGGAGGGAGCCTAAGGATTCCGAAAGAGTTCCCAGGACAGAGCGATTTGTGTGCCAGAAATGTCTCTTCGCTCTTCAAGCGACGTCATTCTTTTCCTGTTTCTTTTTAGGTTGTGTGTAGAAGACGGACTGACTGACTGGGGAAAATGAGTCTGGAGGTCGAGAGCCCCAGCTGACCTGGCACGTAAGTGTCGGTTCTGGGGCTGAGTGAAGGGGAGGGAGGAAGGATGTGGGGAAAAGAAATCGATAAAAGTCGACCCCTTCATACTCTGTACGGGCTCTGACCAGAGATACAAAACTCAGCCACTTTTTCCCACCTCAGCTCTTGGGACCTCGCTTAGATCATTGTTTCTGAGATTACTCTAAGACTTGTGGGGGCTCCTAAAAAAATCCTTGATCTCTGTCTCCCTCACACACACACACACATTTTCCCGTGCTCCGTTCTTGCCCTCAGTGCACTTCCTTTCACTCTTGCCTTCCCTGTAACTGGCATTTATATTCTATGGCAGAGGCTACAGACAGGCTACGTCAAACATTTTCTTGCAAAAAATAAATCTCCAGGACATAATCCCCGAAATGCCGCCTCCCAGCCTGAGCAGGAATCACCAGAAGCAGCTGCCACTACCCAGTATCTGGGGAGGAAAAGTCAACCCGACCACATGTTGGAGGACAATTTACCAGAAACTGTGAATCCTGGGAGCCCAGAAGGCTCCCATAAAAGACAAGTTCTTACTCGAATACAAAGGGCAAAAAAAAAAAGGCATTCTATGCAGATGGAATGGGGGGAAAGTCCCATTTTTCTCTTGCTTTCTGCTCCCTGTGCGAACCAGAGTGTGCTGGAAACCATGAAAACAACAGGCCCAGCTGCAGGGGCAATAAAGCAGTTTATTAGGGAGATGACATTTTTAATGAGAAACACTTGCTGGACGAGAACAAAAGGGCTTGTTTGGTCAGAGAGATGCTCTCGAGTCTCCTCTGAAGTGCATGAAAAAGTAATCTCATTTACGCCGCGCGCCCCGAGCGCGGGAACGTCCTCGGGCTCCAGATGTTGTCCAGCACAGATGCGGAACAAATGGCGCAAATGTCCTGAGAGTTTCACCCGAAAAAAAAGTAACTTCAGGGAATTTTGTGAGTTTTGTGGCCAAGAAAATCATTAGCAAATAATGAGCTTAAGAAATAAAAGGCTGAGCTTGGCAATAGGTTGCTGGATGTACAAAAGTATTCCTAATCATCTAAAATCTAACACAGAGATCAGTTTCCAACTCAGAAAAATAGAAACCGTTGGTGGGACTGCTATAGTTGGGACTCGCTCAGTGACCTTCGGAAAATGACTGGTGAGAACTGTTTCGGCTGACTTCTCAAAATGATTGAATGTGGTCTTACTATATATTAATTGTTGGAGACGTGAAAATTTGAAACACAAAAATTATTCCCGTATAGTAGTAATTCAGATGCTTTCAGAAAGGGCAAAGCTGCCATTTCCGCTTGAATTTCCCTTGGAAGAACATCCACTGTGTCCTCAGTCCTGGACCAGCTCATACATACAGGTGACACAGATGCACCCAAGTGACAACTTCCTAGAACAACAAGAGCATGATCCAGATGCCCCTCTGAGCTAACTGCACGGGCTAAGCGAACACAGGCCAGTGCTCCCCAGAAAGCCACCAGGAATGGCCTTTTCTGAGCCAGCTCCTCCCTCATAAGCTCTGGCAGAGGCCTGTGTGTGCGGCTGGGAGAGACCATGGTTCCTATAGGGTGTTTTCAGTCAGGATCTAAGAACCAACTGTGCTTGAAAATTCGAATGAAATAAACCTCTGATTCAAGTGTCCAATCTGTTCATAGGAGCCAAGTCATGAGCACGGTTTCAGTTGGAAGGCTCATCTCAGGAGGGTTCACAGAGGAGCAGGTGCACCGTCTACAGGGCGGCCATGAGCAAGAAGGTAGAAGGAGCCACAAGACATTCACTACCGCCCCTGGGCTGAAAGGGCCAGACGTCCTCTAAGTGTCCCACCAACCACTGCAGGAGAGGATTCCAAAGCCCGTGCCATGACCAGTGTGATTGCCGTTAGTCATCATGGCCACAGCTATGAGTTTACAGGCACCGACCAGGCACTAGTTACTGCCTACAACTGTGCACAATCCTTCATCCCCACCAGAGCAGATTCTGTGATCTGTCCCCACACTTTAGGACTCAGACGCTGAAACGCAGAAAGATTAGGTAAGTTGTCCCAGGTCACACATGCAATTAGTGAAGGGGAAGGAGGAACTGTGGATTCTTGTCAGTCAATAATCCAAACATGCAAGGGAAGGTCTGTGAACTGCGGGGAGGGGCCAGACAGGCCAGTATTCAGAATCTGGCCAGTGCTGCGCCACGGAGTGGCTCTCGCTGGTTCTGGGAAGTGGTTTTTAAATAAACGTCTCCGAAGCAGTAAATCATCTTCCATCTCTTAAGCAGATGGGAGATAAACAAAGCCAGTGAAGTAATGCCCATACATATATTAACCTCGCGGCTGAGACGTGGATGGGGATCTTTAATCTGTCAATGAGATGGAGTAGGGATGCACCCAGCCAAGGCCGAAGCTCTTCATTATCCTGCATCAGGAGCTCTCACTGTTGTCTGTTCGCTGACGTTTGCCTACCTGCCATTGGCTACGTAACGAGGCAGAAAATGAGGAGCATCAAGGCCAATTAACACATACCCTGCAGACGGTTACTGCTATCTGCAGTAACTCAGCACCGCAGAGTGGTTCCCAGAAGCTACCCCTTCGGTAAGCAGAAAGCAGCCCTGCCCCCAGTGCAGAGATCAGGTTGGCCTTAAGCCAGCAAGCAAGGTGAGAGTGCTTCCAAGGACGAAGGACAATGAGGGTTTTTTATCCAAAAATGAGTGAATTCTGATCAATCCTTTTAAATATAGGAAACTGGCCAAAAATTAGAATTTCATTGGTCTCCATCAGCCTGGTGCTCAGGAAGAGGCAGAGGCAGCGACGTGTACAGAACCCAGAGCCAGGAAGATGACTTCAAACTCTAGCTACTTGCTGTTGAAGACAGCCTACGCTGCACTGTCCATGCCATGCATTTTCCCGTTTAGTCCTCCCAACAGCGCTGCAAAGCGCAGACAGAAACGCGGGTTTGGGGGGTCAGAACTATGAAATCTGAACTCCAATTTTACTTTGGTTAAATTACTTAACGTTTCTCAGCCTTTATAACATTGTTTGAGACTAAAATTTATATGATGTTTGAGCACCCAGCTGAAACTTGGAGCTGAGTAAATATTACTTCACTTTGCATTTTTTCTCTTCACCTAATATTTTCCAAGTATGACTGGATTCAGTCTTACATCAGCAGTCCCCTCTTCCAAAACAGGACGACCTAAATGATTAATTTGTAATAACTGAGATGATTGCAAATGTACATTTTTAAACAGAAGGACTTTGCATTACTCATTTGCATAGGAATTGAGATATGCATATCTTAATATATAAGTATATTCCCAAATCTCAACCTGCCAGAAAATCTCAACATGCCATAGCTACAACTCTGCCACAATATTGATCGCTTCTTATGAAAGAGTATTGCAGTTGTTTAAGAAAAGAAAAAAAGAAACACCTTTTAGGAGGAATTTCTGTAGGAATCATACTATTTTTTTCCATGATATTAGATGTGGATTAGAAGAGATATTAGATGTGGATAGTTAGTAAGGGAAAAAGTGTGAGACTTTGGAATGAGCAGGGAAAAAGTGTCCTGTGCAGCCCACTCATGCAGGTTACCACAGCATGCATCGCCTTCTGCCAGCTTCACAGCTCTGCAAACCAGAGCGCCCGAGGAGGATGCAAACATTTCTTCAAAGTCAGCTGGGTCTCATGCAATGCAACCAATGACTGTGCTGTGTACAGACCCATTTTGCATCAATTTGTAAATTCATCTTAGAATTCTCAATTCCTTACCTATGCCTCTGCTCTTTGAAATCTCCTTTAAAGTAATTAAAACATTTAACCTATTTTTGACACATGTTCATTTCATATTTGTATAAAAGGCATGATTACACCATTTCATAAAACATATTCTTTCATAGTTTTAAAGGCAGCTGACTTTTCTGGCTTTGGGGAAAGAAGGAAAAAGGAAAGAAAGCACCTTGTTTTTCTATAAGGCTTCAGACTCTAAAGAGATACCACAGATTGCCATTCTCCTCTAACAAGATCAGAAACTATAAACTTTGGGGAAAATCTCAAGCTGGATCTTTGGGTGTATAATGAAACTGCCTGAGATCAAGAGGGGAAAAAAGAGATTACCACATATAGCCAAAGTCTCAAGGAAGTTCATGCATTTAAAGATGTTTTAGTTTCATGTCTCTTTAAAACATAAGTGTATGTAGAGGGTTTACTCTGTAAGTCAAGTATCTGTTCCTCTCCCCAGGTTCTAGATCATTTCTATAGAATCTCACTGGACCACGCTTTTGTAGCTGGATTAGCAGAGGACATCTGGTCTACTAGAGCAGGCAGGCCCGATATGAATTCCTCAAACGAGGCAGGCAGGCAGCCTTGCCGTGTGGATCTTCCCACTATCCATAGTGTCTCTCTTGCTCACTGATACGCAGCTGAAGGAATCACTTGGGAAGAATGAGACCTTAGGGAAAGCACAAGGACATGGGCATTGTGAATTAAGAGATGTTCATGGCCTTTCCAGCTAATCAGAGTAAGATAAACAGGGTCACGATGAGAACGCAAAATCTGTCTGGAATATCCATTGTATTCCCAGAAATGTCATCTTCTTCCAAAAGATGTATGAACTAATTCTCCAACATAGTGACTGATGTTAACATAGAATGTCATAGAATTACATTGATTTCTTAGGTCTTAAAGAAGATAGGAACTTTTAAGCAATCGTGTATTTGTGAATGAGAAATTATAAAGGTATTATAAAGAGAATAAAAGTGGGACAAATATTTTCAGAGGAAGAAATTGTAAGCAAAGAAAAAATTTCATTACTTCAAAAATTTTTTGTTGGGCCAGAGAAATTTGTATTACTTCAAAAAAAATTTGTTAGGCCAGCTGTGTTCTAAGATGTGATATTAGTAGCAGGAGTCCTATATTTTGTTATTATTTTTATTTTGCATTTTCTCCATTAAATCCAGGATGTTAAACTACCTTTAAAATAACTGATCACTAATCACCAGTGAGGACACATATAATATTCCCAGGGACATACTGAATATACACAATTTACTGAGCTTCGAGGTAAGTATACACCTGTGAACCCACTGCTACACTCTATGCCGCAAACCTACACATCCCCTCTAAAAGTCCCCTCCTGCCCTCTTTTGTTATTACAATTACTATCATTCCTTTATGTGTGCGGTAACAACACAACATAAGGTCTACCAGTTGAGCAAACTTTAAAGAAGATAATACAGTCGTGCTCACTACAGACACGATTCTGCCCAGGACACCCCCAGGACTCGCTCCTCTTGTGGAAGTCTCACCGTGTGGCTTTGATCCCACCTCACCGTTCTCAACTCCCTCCGGCCTCGGGCAAACACCATTCTGCTGTCTCCTTCCGCGAGTCTGTCTCAGGTTTCTGATACAAGTGGTATCATGTATTTACATATCCTTCAGCTTCTGACTTACTGCATTTAACACAATGTCTTTCAGGTTCATCCATGATGTTGCTAAATGCAGAATTCCCTTCTTTTTAAAGGCTGCATTATATTCCACGGTATGTATACACTACACCACATTTCGCGCATTATTCATCCTTGTGTGTCTTGGCTATTGTGAGGAACACTGCCGTGGATACGGAAGCATAGATGTCTGTCTGAGATCTTGATTTCAATTCCTTTGGATATAGACCCAGAAACGGCATTGCTAGACTATATAATGATTCTGTTTTTAATTTGTTTGAGGAAGCTCCATACTGTTTTTCTTAGTGTCTGCACCAATTTATATTCCCACCAACAGTGTACAAGGGTTCCCTTTTCTCCATATCCACGCCAACACTTATGTTTTTTGTTTTCAGTAATAGCCATTCTAGCAGGGTGATACCTCATTGTGGTTTTGATTTGCATTTCCCTGATAACTAGTGATGTTGAGAATTTCTGTGCTCCTCGCCAAAGCCAAATTATCACAGAAATAAGGATATTGCTCTCATGTTTCTCTCTCTACCACAAGCAAAGAAACTCACTCTTACTTCCCTTTTAAAAAATCAAAACAAAGACACTTAACCCCACTGCTCCCCTCAGTGGCTGTGCTGCTGCTCTGTCCCCCTCAGCAATGGCACAGAAGATGTCTCTCTACCTGGTATTTCTAATTCCTTCTTCCCATTATCTCCTCCACCCGCTTCAATCAGGCTTTCGCCCACAAAACTGCACTGAAGAGACTCTCGTCAAGGCCGTGCCTGCCTGGGCTGGCTGGTTCCCGTCCTCGTCTGCCCCGGGCGATCACACATCGGACAGTGCTCGTGGTCTGCTCCTCACGGCTCCCCTCCGCCTCACGCCCTGCCGCTCTCTCCTCCTCTCCCTTCCCCGTCCCCTCCGTCATTTCCCCTACTTCCCCTTGTCTTGCTGACCTTTGATCTGGAGAACATCCTAGGGTGCAAACTCTGGGCTTCGGCTTTCCTCTACCAAAAACAATTCCCCAAGTAAGTCCATTCATTTCATGACTTCGAATTTCATCCAAGTGCCAATACGGTTCGGTGAGGTTGCCAGTGAGGGCCCTCATTCTGGCGTACAGATGGCCACCTCCACGTTGTGTCCTCACACGGCCTTTTCTTGGCATTTGCACACGGAGAGAAATCTCTCCTTCTTCCTCTTCTCCTAAGGCCACCAGTCCTATTAGATTAGGACCCATTCTTAGGCCCTCACTCAACCGTAACTACCTCCTAAAAGCCCTATCTCCACTACTGCCCCATTGAGGGTTAGGACTTCACTATGTGGATTTTGGGAGGACACAATTCAGTCCATAAAACAGGAATATTTAATCTCAGACTTCCCCTGCTACCTGCAATGCAGCTGAAAGGTGGCCTCCCCATCCTCTCCTCCTTCCCCAGGGACTGGCGGAACAAATGCCCATATGCTAGGACTTAGCAATGGAAACAGAGTCTGCCTTTCAGAGCTGTAGGACCATAAAGGAACTGGTTGGGCTTGCCAGGGTCAGGGCTTAAAGGTTTATGTGTCACCTTGACATTGGAGCCCCGACCCCTGTTTTCCTTTCCAGCCTGGACGTGGCAGGTCAGATGCTAGATCTCCGAGAACGGGAAACCTGTCAGAGGTTGAATGGCTGCTTGGAGTCGCTCAACAGCCTTCCAGTCCACAGCCAGGACCATCGCCACTCCAGCCGACACACATGCGGTTCTGATGATAACAAATGCCCTTTCAGTTAAAAGTAATAAATCTCCTTTTGTTTGAGAAACAGTCCTTCGGGATTTCTGCTTTTGCTCTCAGCAAACTCATATGAGGAAAATTGGATCCACATGGCCTGGAGAGCAGGAGATAGGCTGAGTAATTGGATGGGTCCCGCTCGCCGAGCAGCCAGGCTGGAGGTAGGAAAGGAGGCCTGTGCTCTGTGCTAGAAACTTTTCCCTTTGTTGGGAACACTGAAAACCCACGGAGTGTCCATTGTTCCCTCTTTCCCAGGCATTGACACATGTCTTTCCCAGGGCCACAGGGCCCGTGTTTAACTATTCCGGGGTCTCATTCTCAGCTGGCAAATGCCTCATCCGAGGGTTAACCACACAAGGTGCCACGTAAGTGCGTCCTCCGCAAGTGGAGGGCACAGGACTGCATGGAAATAACTTTCTAAAAGGAGGTGAATGCAAAAAAGAATTGAATGTAAGTAAATACATGTGAATATGTATTCTTAAACCCAAGACTACATTTCTGTGATTCATGTATCACACACTATGTACAGCGTATTTTCCTCACTTGAAGTTTGACCTACGTCGAGACTCTCATGAAATATTAGGTCAAGTTCTCTCTCTCCCAGCAGTACAGCCGAACGGTTAAGTGCGAGACATCTGCACTGCTTTCAGAGGGCACAGCCTCATACTGCTTGTTGAACACCGGACAGCTAACATCGCTGGGTCTAGGTTTGTGCGTCTACAGCAGACAGCACGTGGCGGCGCTCCCGATGAGTGTCCTCGGACACTCGCAGTAGCTCGCGTGCAGCGGTGACCGTGCAGCCTGCTGTGTAGCGAATGCTCAGTAAGTGTTACTGCTGCTATTTTCCCATCTCCACGACTCCGCCTCGGAGCTGGAAAATGGGGATAATATTTAAGCGTACAGCGCAGGCTGCTGCATGATCGCATGGGCACATGTATGGGTACACACATCTCAAATGTTTCCTGACCCACAGCACATATTCCACAAAAATTAGATATTCTTCTTCTCCTGCTTCACCTTGTACTTGGCCAACCAACTGATTAGCTTTTAACATACACACAGTCTCTCTTAAACGATTTTAAAGGATAACTTGAATTAGAGATGGTATTTTCATCAGCCACGGATGAAAAGGAATTTAGAACATAAATTATCTTAAAAGATCCTCATCTAAACTGCTGTGGACCATCGCACTGGTATGTTAAAACATCTATTCTTGACAGAGCCTCCAAAGACAAACTTCAATATTTCAATCATCTTGAGTCTCTATGGTTTTCTGAATTCACCTTGACTGACAGAATCAGGGTAGGGTGGTAGCCAGTCTGTCAGACGCTTCACAGAGTCAAGGCTACGGCCAAGTTTTATGAAAAACCATGGTCAGTTCTTCAAGGGTCCTTACAGAGTCAAGAGTCAAATAGAAAGCTAAGCTAAGAAAATCAGACAAAAAATCGGAATGGACCACTTAACCAAAGAGATGGACCAGATAAGATGCAAATATGAAATTCTAAAACACAGAGCCGGGGGTCATATATTGAGGGAGTGGAAGCAGCATGGGGCAACATTTCAGGCAGGGGCGCTGGAATGGATGAAATATGAGAAGTATTATTGCTCGAGTCTGGCTTCGGGGGTGTACATGACTAACCAGAAAGGGACCTGAGATCATCTGGTAATGTAATCCTCGGAATGGTGGACATAAAGTATCCGTGTTTGAACCAGGAACTATTCCAACCGTATCTCTTAATTCTGTTCAGTCCTACTGAAAATGGTAAGAATTGTCCATGGACACAAAAAGGAAGAAAAAATACAAAATTACACATATTGTTAACCTCTCCTGCCATCCGTACTTAAGGAATCATCCCTTTCACAATTTGCTTGAAGACAGGGATTATGATTTATTAAACTATATAGATGACATAGTCTAAACAGTATCTGAATTATATTTATTAAATGGATGAGGATATTTATAGACTGTAGGAATGCATTATCAGTGCCAACATACAAGCCATTCCTTTTATTATGTAAGTTATTTTTTATTGTGGGTAGGGAGCACGAACTAGAATCTTTGCATAAGACACAGCATGCACAAAATCTCTATGTATAAAGTTCATACAAATAAATTTTAAGAAATAGTTGGAAAATATTATGCTCATCTGATAGAAGACCATTTTCTGCTTCCCATTATGGTCAACCCACAAACCTGTGTGGGGGACTAGGAGAGAGTAACATCCGGCAGACCAAAGAGTTCTGCGGTCTTTGTCGGCTCAGCCAGGAGAAGGCTTCCCTGACTTGACATGGGCAAAGCTTTCATGAAAATCACAACAGTCGCATGAGTGCACGGCGGAGTGAGAGCCCATGCAGAGGAGAGAGACGTAATGGGGAAGTGACAAGTTACACAGGAAACTGAGTTAATTGATTATATTCATGTGGGTCAAGGTCAAAACTGAATTTATCTTGAAAAATTCCAACTTTAATGATATCCAAAAGACTACACATTCAGCAGTTACCTTTCTATTGTGATTCTAAAAACTCCTCTTGGTTATAGATAAATATCCTTTACCCTAAAACTATTAAAGCTAATGTTCTCTCCACTTGTTAATAGAGACCTGGATTCTCTGTAGATTAATGGACTCGCCGCTCTTCCGACAAAAGGGAGCAAGGGGGGAGAAGGAGAGATGCGGAGTCTCTCTCTTCACTTCTCGGTTCCACTTAACACCACAGAACTTCATGTTCTTTCTTCTTGTCAACACGTGTCTCATCAGAAACACCATCTTTAACTACCTGGGACCTCATTTTCCATTCGGAATTATTTCCACCAAATAAACTGAAACGACCGATTCTTCACGCCACCCTCTCACCTTTCATCAGGCCTCTGGATTCGACACTCACATCTGAGACACATGGGATACAGGGACTTAAGTATCCCTTTATTTTGCCCCATAAATGTTGTTTTCCACCCAGTTTTCAACACTGACCCTATTCTCTGGACATGCAGGCCACCCCTCCATCCTGAACACATGCAAGCTTCCTTCAATAGAGCTCACAATTTCTGTATCCACTCAGCCACTGATGGACACCTGGAGTGCTTCCTTACCGCAGCTACTGTATTCAATAAATAACGCCGCAGTGAACACGGGGTGCCTGTATGTTTTCAAGTCAGTGTTTTTGTTTCCTTCAGTAAATACCCAGCAGTGGAGTTGTTGGATCATACGGTGGCTATATTTTGGAGTTTTGAGGAATCTCCACACTGTTTCCATAGTGGCCACCCAATTCTCCCCAACAGTGCACAAGGGTTGCCTCTCCTCCACATCCTCACCAACGCTTAGTATTTCTTCTGGATAACAGCCATTCTGACAGGTGTGATATTTCACTGTGGGTTTTGATTTGCATTTCTCTGGTGACTGGTGATGTTGGCCATCTAGGTAAAGAGAAAGACATTCTATGCTCATAGATTGGACCAGCCAGGATTGTTAAGATGGCAACTCTCCCATAACTCATCTATGTATTTAATGTAATCACGATTAAAATCCCAGAAAATGTTTTATGGAAATTTGTAAGCTCATCCTGAAATCCTTCTGAAAAGTCAGTTCCTGTTTTTGGACGTGTCTCTGTCTATCCTTGGGCACTTGGTGGTTTCCCAGCACAGCGAGCTGTTCCAGGCTCAAATGTCACTTTCCTGAGGCAGCACTGGGTGGCTAGTGGTGTTCAAGATTAGAAGCCATTTCTTCTCTATCAACTCCCTACTCCGTTCAGTTAGAAGAGTAAAGAGTGCTGGATCGATCATAAATATCTCCAATAAGTGCTGGTGAGATGAAACCCCATCACCGTTACCTGGGGCCACCGGAGAGCCCTGTGATGACCATGCTGTGAATCAAAGACAACACCGGGGAGGGGTCTGGCTCTCACTGGGGCCACTTCATTGTGTGGCCTTTGTAGGTCACCTACATAGTCATATTCACGCTCTCCAACTGTAAAAATAATTGTCTGCTTCCTAAGAGTTCTCGGAAAGTTAATTTGCTAATGCCTTGAAAGAGGCTTGAGGATCAAAAGTTCTATGTATATGCTAATGTCATTATCTGAAATGGGCCTCTTGCTCCTGACATGCAACTGAGGTGGTTAAACCACAGTGCCATTATGAAACCTTATACGATTCACGATGACCTTCATACCCAAACAGCACAAGCCCAAGGGGTGACACCACCCGGAACACGCAAGAAGCAGGCAAGCACGAGTGGTCCCCTGATTCCCAGAACCCAGTGCACATTGGCTTGAATCAACATCCACTGAGTTCAACACCCCCCACCTTCGTGTAAAGTGCAGGGCTCGGCCCCATCTTCTGATTCTATTTCATTTTATTGCTCTTCCTTATTAAATCTTAACTTGGAAGAATCTTCCTCAGAGGGCAAATAAAAGTGTACGGAAGGGAGAGTTATGTTCTGTCAAAGAGAAGCTGAGAGAGGCAATGAGCAGATTGAGGTTCAAGCCCGGCTAATAATGAAGAGTGGCCCTAGGGGGCACATCACCTCTCTGACTCTGATCGCCAGTCACACTGAGAAGCAGCAAGGCTGTGGCTCCAGCTGCACAGGTCACTGGTGAAGCATCAAGGGTTTCAGAGTCTGTCGCAAGGGCCAGGGTGCAATGGACAAGCGAGGAAGGAGGAGGCAGGACTGGGTGCACTGCACAGAATGAGCCTGCAGCCAGATCCCCAGGGAGATCTCGGTTGTCCACCTCCCACACAGTTGTGAGAACAGCTGGACGATGCAGGCTTGGGAATCGCTGCTTTAGGTTGTTTACGAAGGTGCTGTGATAACTCGACTCATCTCTCTGGGCACTGCCCTTTTGCAATGTGAGCTTGCCACTCTTGCCATAAAATAAAAATTGAATGTTTCCTCTTCCTATGCATTTGGGCTCACCCTGGGGCCTACTTTTCAGGAGACCAGGAGAATGCATTTCAGCAGGTACTACGTGGCTCCTAAGCCTCAGGCTTAAGCAGCATTGGAGCTGATGCTTGAACTTATTAGACTGTGAGACAAGCATGCTGGAAGGGCGTCCAGTAGGAAAGACGAGTCCTGCCTTCCCCGGGGCTGCACCCAGCTGTGTGAGTGCATTCTGGCCAGAGCCAGCACAGGAGCCACCAGGCCCCGCCCACACACTCATGAGCAATGACAGCTCCCTGTTGTTGAGTGCTGGAGTGGTGGAAGTAGAAGACTGAGATCGAGGGTCCCAGACAGAAATATTCACTGTGCACTTATGATGGGCTGGGCACTGTCCAAGCCCTTCCAATATAAGAAGCTATGGAATCCTTTTAACAACCCTATAGGTAAAGAACCACTAGCACTTCTATTTAAAAATGGGGAAACTCAGCCCTGGCTGGTGTAGCTCAGTGGATTGAGTGCGGGCTGTGAACCAAAGCATTGCAGGTTCGATTCCCAGTCAGGGCACATGCCTGGGTTGCAGGCCACGGCCCCCAGCAACCACACATTGATGTTTCTCTCTCTCTCTTTCTCCCTCCCTTCCCTCTCTAAAAATAAATAAATAAAATCTTTTAAAAAAATGGGGAAACTCACCCATGCTTTTGTGGCCAGGAACCAATCCTCAGCTTTGGCTCTGAAGCCTATGTCTTAACCCCTACATAATGCTACATATGGCGGGTATTTCCCTCTGGCCTATAGGGCATCCCCCCGGTTTCTAAATTTTTGCAGATGGCATTAGGCATACGCAGCAACAACCTTTTGTGCAGTCCAGGCCTGTCCAGTGGTTTTCTGTCAAAAGAAACCATTAAGCCTCATTTTAGATGGCTGCTGGACTGTGAGTGTGCTTCTGAATGCTGAAAGGCCATTATCAAGGCTGAGCATCCTTTCTTGATACATCTTCAGTTGGGAGAGGTCCTGGACTCACAGGGTCCAGACGTGCAAGTCTGGGGTGGAAAGGAGGGCGGAGAAACGTAGCACCAAATGTGTTCTTCTGGGATTTCAGAATAGGCCACCGTAAAGCCACCAGCTGCTGAAGGAGGAAGAGCTTTCCCCGCACTGCTCCGCGCTTTCCCCGCACTGCACACTGGAGAGGGGGCCCGGCTGTAATGTGATCAGATCTGACAGCAGGACAAATGAAGTGCCAACAGCAATTACCTTCCATGCCCAGGCAGACAAACAATCCGGGCCCCAGGAGCGGGTCCGGGCAATCAGGGCGGGGAGATACGGAGGGAAGCGCGGGTCCAAAGTGTCAGACCCAGACAGGGAGCTTCTTTCCTGAGACAGTAAGGAAGAGGCTCCCGATCAGGAGTGGAAGCAATGGGATGTCGGGATCGTGGTAGTGAGTAACATCTCCCTCTTCACTGACACACCTGCGAACATCACTTACAGAGAACGGACAGTGTAGTTGCAGAATTGACCTGGACTGGGAGTGAGAAGCTAAAGGGTAAAGAAAGAGTGGCTCATTTGGACAGTTTCACAATTTATGTGTGAGCATTAAGAACCATGAGGTGTTTTCATGTCCTCTGTAATATCTCTTATTTTAAAATCACAGTGGGTTTTGAATACAATCTAAACTTCTCAAGGAATTGACCTGGTTAAAATGTTTAAACTCTCACCATTGTGGGTTTTATTCTAAAAATGGAAAACACATCTAGAGATAGAAATTCAAGAGTTGAGCAAAAATATATGCACCAGCAATAATATTTCTAGTTTGCGACATACACTGTAATTCTGTATGGTAGTAACACGGCAACTCTGGGTCTCTATGTGAAACACTGTGTGGAAAAAATATGTCCAGCTCAGTAAGGGTGCTACGTGGCAGTATATTCAACTAATCCTTAAGAATCTTTGAAAATATGGGTAATGGAGTAACCACTAGGAGGAGTAAATAAAAATAGCAACAGCCAGAAGCCATTAAGTACTTATTTACTATATGGTAAGCAGTGTAAAAAATATCTTACCATTCTGAGAACCTAATAAAATAGGTTTGCATTTTAGAAAAAATAGACTCCAAAATAAAGAAGTTCAGAACAGATGCCCCTTGACTCTCATGCGCCTTCGTCCCTAGGACACGTGCAGGAAACTGGACCCTTGGGCCCATCCCAAATCAACACTCACCGCTTAGCTCTCGACACGTTTGCAGTTACCATGCTTTGACATCTCCGTGCCTCCCTCCACATCACCAGCACTGTCCACTGGAAGCATGGCCTTCTTTTTCCTTTGAGCCTCTTTTTAAAAGGGTAGGGAATTCAGTAATAAAGAGTTTACTGTCACAAGAGATATGGAATTATTCTCATGCCCATATAGTGAGGAGCTGGTGTGTTAATCATGTCTCCTATTTGTTCGCTTTTCATCATTCACTTAACGTTTTTGCTGAGCATCTATTATGTGCCAAGTGAGACGATACACATTAATGAGTCAATGACAGATGGCCATAAATGGTGCCTGCCTTAAACAAAGAACCACAGAAATAAACATGGAACTATAATTGGCATTAAGTCCTACCAAATGGAAATATGTGATGCTATAGAGCTGCATTGTCCTATGAGTAGCCACTAGCTAACTATGACTATTTAAATGTAAATTAACTTAAATGAAACAAAATAAAATAATTCCCCTGTCACACTAGCTACATTTTTAAAATGCTCAATAGCAACTGTTTACACCAGTGGCTTGACTGGAGCCTGACGCCTATCTTGCCTGCCAGATGCCCCTTCTGCACATGGGTCCTGTGCATGGTCTGACAGGGCCATGCTCCTTTGATGCCAAAATCTTCACCAGCATGGGCCCCCCTTTGCTGCATTACCACCAGCTGCTCAAACTGCATCTGAGCTCACTACTAGCTACTGGTTGTTCACTGGCTTAGTTCCCCATGAACATTATCTCCCAGAGATGGCACTTTCCCTAACTCATGTCCAACGCACCTTACCCAGTCTGCTTCCTGCTTCCCGCCAGTCACTGGTGCTAAAGTCCCAGCATGCTTTGCTCCAAGCATATCTGACTTCCGTGAGTTTTGCATGTCTCCATGTGTGCTTCCCAATGGCACTGTGAGGACCAATGCAAGGACACAAGCCACACCTGCCATCCTCAACTCTCATCTTTTCAGGGGCAAATGAGACGTCTCTGCCCCGAGAAGCCACAGGAGAGAGCAGGCACCTGAATCCAACCTTAGAGAGATTCTGTAAGCAATTGCCCCTTGTGCCTAATGACCACGAAATAGTAATGCTGACTTTAGCTGAACTGGGTCGTGTTATACCAGCTTACTCACATTTTTAGTAACCTGTACTCTCGGCATATGACTTTAGGAAAACAATTTGGAAATATAGAAAACTAGCAGTAAAGACATTACAGCAACCAAATTTGTATATATGTATATATGTAATATGTTATGCATGATGCATGTATGCATGTGTGGATGGGTGGGTAGGCAGACAGACAGATGCATGAATGTTTCAAGCCTGTGTTCCCTGCACTAAGGTGAATACCCTTTTGCACACCCAATCCCTACTCTCATTCTTTCCAGGGAGCCTTTGGTAGATCAGCTCGTGGGCTCCTGTTAGCTTCAGACCAAGAAAGAACTGGATTTAGAAAGATTAAAAAGCCACTGCACAGGACAGTTAACAAGCTCATGGAAGGAGTTGGACGGATGAGGGAGGAGAACTGGAGTGGGGAGGAGGGAGGGGCTTTGGGGTCGTGGTAAGTCTGTGCGTGAATGAGGAGGGAGACACAGATTTGTAAGAAGAGGACATTATGATTTGCTGCTTATCAGGAATTTTTTAAAAATAACACAGTAAACATTTATACAGTTTCAGTTATTTTTCTATGCCAGGCTGAGTTTTAAACTGGGCACTGTACTGAGATGTGGTTATAAAAAGAGCTTTGCATGGCTGTTTTTCAGTTGTTTGAGCAGTAATTTGCCCTGAAATTTTCAAGTACAAAGATCAGTTATAAACATAAAAATATTCATACAGTTGTTACCGATAATATAAGAAACTGGAGACATTCATGTGGCCACCAAATAAGAAAAGGATTGAGTCAGTTATGCTTAGAAACAACATCACTAACAACTCCACTTAACCTTTCCTGAACCACGAGTACATGCCATTTTCCTGAGCACTCTGCATGTAACAACCCGGTCAGTTTCCACAGTACCAGTCTGAGGTAGACACTTGTGACTGCCAGTTTGCAGAAGGGAATATTGAGGCAAACACGAGTTCAGCTGCATGATCAAGGTCACAGGGCTAGCAAGCTGCAGAGCTGGCGCTTCAGACCCAGGCGCTCTCGTTTCACAGTCAGCGCTTTTAATCAACGCGCCGTATGTGGCGAATATTGCGCCTGCTGAACACTACGCAATAAATGAGAACAAGGCACTTGTGGTAAGTCCATACAAAATCGCAGAACCCAAATTCTATGAGATGTTATAATCACAGATGCTCACAGATATTTGGGGGGGGGGCTGGCAAGGAGTCAAGCTGTGGTGGTGGGACTATGGCTGATCCACCTGATTATTCTGAGCTTTCACAATGTTATGATTTTTACAAACAAAAAAGCACAAAACCAAGGTAATTAAATGCAAATTTAAAAGCCTATTCCAATTATTTGCATTCCCTCCATATGTTTAATTTTACATATTTATTTGAACATGTTATCCCTTGCCACTTTCCCCCTTTTAAAAAAATTGTCACATATATCTTCTTTGGTTGAATTTTTAAAGATGGTAATTAAATCCACATATAAACATATGGTTATGTCTAGTTACACAATTAATGTTAATATATGGCATGTAATCATCATCTAATTTGAATTATATAGCATGTGGTGACATAATTATAACATGTAATGATGGAAGGAGCCTTATTGAAGCCGAGAGAAATGACTGTAGTTTGAATTTGATGATTCTCAAATTACAATTTGTTAGTTGCTTTAAGGGCCCCTCGGGAAGGGGGACAGGCTGAGCTCTGCCCATTGTTATGAAGGAAAAAAGAAAACAATTTAAATCCATGAGGAAATAAGGTGATGTGAAGTGTGATGTTTCCTGTTTTAATCAGACAGAAGAGAAAGAGATTTGCCAAAGGTTATTTTCAGACTATTGGTTAAACAGAAATGACTTTCAAGCTGAGACACGGAATGCATTATTGCAGGTTGCCATTGAAGGTTCATTTCACTGGTCCGTGGAGAGCACACCCATTAATCACGGGACGGGTGCAGAATGAGTCTACCACAATCCTGCTAATCTTCACCCCACCTTCGCGTGCCCCCTCCCTCACCCTCCCGACTTTTCCCCCCCGCCCCGGTCAGGCATCCTGTTACAAATGTCTCGTCCTTTACAGAAACCTCTGCTTCTGGAAAGGGCACAAACTGACATCCCTAACTCACAGCCATAGTTGAAAGGGGGGACGTGAACTTCCCTTTGCTCTGGAGAAAGTGGGGAAGTCCCGGGGCCTCTGGCTAGTGACAGGAAATGCATAAGTGGATGAAGTATCAGGTGTCAAAAAACGAGTCTGGGAGTA
The DNA here is from genome assembly GCA_004024845.1 of Tonatia bakeri. NCBI lineage: Eukaryota > Metazoa > Chordata > Mammalia > Chiroptera > Phyllostomidae > Tonatia > Tonatia bakeri. The sequence goes on from PVIA01005892.1 coordinate 39,250, forward strand.
ATAAAACAAATTAGGGAAGGGAAAATGTAGGCTAAACATGGAAGTGTCCCCTCAAGCCGACCTGTATTAAGTTGTGGAATCGCCTGCCAAGGGGAACGTTCTGAGCCGCCCACATTTAATAATTGAAAAACCCTCAGGTTTAGATGCTGGAAATGAGATGCAGCATGACCTGCTTAATAAAAAGTGACCCTTACGCTCGCAGGTAATGGAATATTTTTGCTTTGCTTTGATTCCTTAAAACCTCAAGCCCTGCCTCAGCCCTGGGGCCTGGGGGCTTGGAATGGATGCCCTCTGTCTTGTGGTCGTTCTCGGTGTATTTGTCTTTCTTCGCTGGAACTGCCAGAAACCGCAAGCAGACCCGTGGTTCTCCCCGAGCCCCATGCGGGAACCCCACTGAGGCCTCCACCTTCGGTGCAGGGCACCACCCCCAACGCCCCAGTGGTGGGGGGACCCCATGTTCCTCAGGTGCTCCCTCTCTAAGCTTCTGTGTCACGGAGGCTGAGTCACCTTGTCCCTCTAGATCATTTCCTCATATGTCAATGAAGGCATGAACTAGGCAAGGTCAAAGTGACCTAAGAGCAAAAGAGGCCCTTCCTGTTAGAAGCCCCTATGATTCCCGTGCTCAGCCGTCTGAAAGGGTCAGCTTTGTGGGGAGGGCGGATGGCTACGTCAGCCTCCACATCAGCCAGGGCGTCCCAGCCTCCGACTCCCTTCAGCTCCACACGACATAACTCACTCACTCACTGAACAGGTTTAGGCCAACTAGAACGAGCACTAAACCTGCAGAATACAGTGGAATGTGACTCAGCACCATGCTGAAGCAGACACCGTGGTGATCTCAGGTCCAGGTGAGTCAGTCTCAGTTTGGAGGCTCCTGGGGGCTCCACCCGGCCCAGGACCCAGCCAACCCTGGGGGATGCAGTTACTGCTTGTCATGTTCCCCTCTGGGTGGGTGCCCCGAAGAGGGGCCCCTGACCACTGAGGGTCCTCCCTGGGATCCCTACCAGGTTAGAAGAGGCGTAGTGAGCCTCAGGCCCTTCTATGAGTCACCAGGAAAGGCAGAAGGGGCTCCCTGGGGTGCAAGGGCTGAAGGAGCAGGGGCTCCAGGCATTCCTAGGGGTCTGCTGTTGCCTATTCTGCCTTGAAGGTGACCGTCTCCAGAGGAGGGGGTGAATGGCACCCGAGATGGGGAAAGAAGCATGGGAACAGGTAGGCCCCTTGTTTTCCTGGGTACGCAGGTCCCACCTGGCCCAGTGCAGGAATGATTCCCCACACTCCTCCTGCTCTTACACACAGCCTGCCATGCGATCCACGTCCCCACAGGGTGGCTCGTGAGTTACAACTGCTGACCCTACACTCACACATCCTAACCCCACCCGAAGCCCACAGTTTACACTAGGCTCCCCACCCCACCCCACCTCCACCGCCGGCACTGTGCACGCTATGAGTTTGGACAAACGCGAGACATGTTTTCTACCATTCCAGTGTCGTACCGAACAGTGTCACTGCCCGAAAAATTCTCTGTGCTGCACCTGTTCGCCCCTGTCCCTTTAACCCCACCCCGGCAGCCACTGGTCCTATTACTGTCTTTGTAGGTCTGTCCTTCCCTAAAGGTCATATAGTTAAAATCACAGAGTATCTTCAAATTAGCATTTATCACTTAGTAACAACTTAAGTTCCCTTTATGTCCTTTCATGACTTGATAGCTCACTTCCTTTGAGTGCTGAATACAGCCCATCGTCTGGATGGACCACAGTTTATTTACCCATCGCCTCCTGGAGGACTTCTTGGCAGCCTCCAAGCTTGGGCAATTATGAATAAAACTGTTATAAACATCCGTGAGCAGGTTTTTGTGTGGACATAAGTTTTCGGCTCCTTTGGGTAAATACCACGGAGCACAGTTTCTAGATTGTATGAAAAGAGCATGCTTCGCTCTGTAAGAAACCACCAAACTGTCTACTAAAGGGGCTCCCTTGTTGAATCACGTTTTGATAGCCTCGCTTCTGAATAGAAACCATTTTTGCCACTTGGAGCGACCTGCGTGTCTGTCTCTCCGCTAAGAACAGAGCGAGCCGCGGGTCTGGCCCAGGCGCTGGGAGACAATGATTAAGCGGCTAGACAGACTGAACTTGCCCTGCCCTGCCTGTAAAACCTTCACCTTGAAAAGCAGGCGGCAGCCACAAGAAACCGCTCGCTCCCCTCGTCACACGACAAAGCAAGTCCAGGGAAGAGAGACTGGGGTTTGAGTCCTGCCCCCTGTTGCCCTTAGAAAACTCTCACCTTTCTCAGCCCCAGTTTCTGCATCTGTCAGACAGATCACACACCTGCTTTGTAGGGCATGCAGTCAAGTCAGCTAAGTGAAGCCACTGAACCCAATGTGGGGGGCCAATAAATGCTAGTCATATTTCCTTTTTTATTATAAGGTGGGGGGAGCATTTGAGCATAAAAGCTGAACCACAGAAAAGTTTTAGGACAAAAGATTTTATTGGACAGGAATTCAGCAGTGGGTTTCTTAGAAAAACTAGGCTTTAGACCGAACATGTGATGGAGAAGGTGAGTATGCACAAGCACTAACTGAAAGTCCGGCTCTGCGGAAAAGATGGGTCCTCTCGTATGAGTCCCCAGTCAGGGAAGTGGCCATCTTGGAACTCCTGTCCAAAGCAGGTACCAACAGCTCTGGTTTACTGAACGCTTACTATACCCACGATACCGTTCTAACTGTTGGATTTACAGGTGTCACTATTTCCTCTGCCTTCACGGGCTGAGACTGAGCACAGAGCAGTCCCGTCACTCGCCCGAGGCAGCAACTCTGTGACAAAAGGAGGTCTGGCACTGAGATGAGCCTGAGTTCCAGTGGAAAAGGGACAGATCTGCCCTGAAGTACCGAGTGGCCGGAGCCTTGGGAAGCTGTTTAGCAGTGACAGTCACGTCTCAGGAACGGCTGCTGCATAAAACCAGAGACAGCCAGACAGCTGCTTCCTGATCTGATGGCCTCCCTTTCCAAAGGGCTGGCTTCCGTGTCTGTGACGTGGATCCCATCTGAAAGCAGGGCTGTTTCTTCTGGATCCAGGCAGCCACCTTGAGTGTAGAGCATGCTCAGCTGTGCACTGCTGTGATAAATCACTCCTGGAGTGTCCTGAAAGGCTGAAGACATGCACAAGCAGGCACCTACCAACAGGGTCAAAAGGCTCCCCGCCCCATCCCAGCCCCAGTCTGTGCGTTGATTATTTCTATAAAACTAGTGAAGAAGAAAAATTTAAACAAAACTCAAGCACAATGCTCCTCACTAAATACATGTACATGTGCGTTTCATATTTTAATTTATAGTCAAAAGCCGGAGACTGTCTTCAATCACCCAGTAATTTGTCCCTGGAGGAATAACTGATACGCACTCGTGGCTGCCCGTGGAATAGCAGCATTTGCGGTGTGACTGTTTTACATGTAACGTAGGTCATTTGTGAAACAAATGCACAAAGTATATTAAAGCCAACCAGCAACAACTCATGTCTCACAATCCCGTTAAAAACTAGCATCTGTGAGCTGCACGACTCGTTCTAAAAGGCTAAATTGTTGGCTGGCAATTTAAAGACTTGGTGTCCTTCATGGAGACATTTGCTCTGAACGGTTAATCAGGATTCTATGCTGTAATCCTACCCCAGATGAGGTGGTTTTTTTTTTTAATTTTGATCAGTCCAACTCAAATATTGTTGAATATCATAACCATTCACTAATGTATTTTCCACTTTTGTTTATTTTGATAATGATAAAGAATTTAAAAAATAAATAGGCCTCTCAAAAAGAGGCTTCCTTTCTTTTGCTGTTGATAAAATGTCTCGCTGTGTAATTCTGACTACATTACACACACATAACTGATGGTGTTTGTGGATCTGCTCATGGAGTCATTCATTGAACATATACTTCTTGAGCTAGCATATGCACCAGGAACCGTGTTAGCTGCAGGTGGAGAAAATGATGAGGCCTACAGACACCCTCCCTTTTTGAATGGAGCTTGTGGTCTTCTAAGAGCTGGCAAACATTTTCTGTAACGAGCGAGGCAATGAAGGCCTTGCGGACCACACAATCTCTGGTGCAACTACCCAACTCTACTGTCATGGTGCAAAGACAGCCATGGACAATGGTCAAATGAAGGAGCCGTCCACAGGGCTGTGGTCCCATCCAGGTACAAGGAGTGACCGACTCTGCAGAATCTGAATGGTGACTTGTCAGTGGGAATGCAAACTGGAATGTCCTGCTGTACCTGATCCGACTACTGTTTCCTGATCTCAGCTCTCAAGTGTGGCTCTAGGGTTTGATGCTCAAAGTCAAAAATCCCTGGGATTTTAACACAGAATGAACTCCACTGGAGTCAACAGGGTTGCATTCCTGTTCATCTCCTTACTCCATTGGGATCCGTGCCATCCTGATACGCTGTGGGTGGCATCTCTGTGCTTCTCCTCATGCTCTCTTTGGGTTCTGTCATTGCTTCCAGATCCTTGCCTTTTGCTGCACAGATCCACAATGTCCTGCCTCTACTGGTTAGTGCCAGCACCGGGCCAGTTCTGGTGAATAGAGGACTGAGCTCTCCTTCCCAATGTTGGGCTCAGCTGCACTAAACCTAGTTCATTTTGATATGGAAATGTACAATATCTAACCACAGTTCCCTCCATTTTAGTCTTCTGACCTCTTCTGGTAAATATCCAATTGAACAAGCAGCAAGTAATTCTGACTTTTCCAAGCCCTTTTGGCCAGAAACTGCCTTAGAGCAGTAACCGCCAAAGCAGACAGGTGGCCCAGTGGTTTCAGCTGCTTGGCACATGCAATAGAGATAGCCGTATTCTCCAGTTCTTCAACTGAGCATAGGGGACACAGACAGAAGATATCCTAATGGCCTCTGCCATTAAGATCTCCGTCTGTGTGAGCTGACAAAGCCCCTTGTCTCTGCTGTAAGCTGGGTCCTCCAGGTCAGCATTGCTGTTGGCAGCAACACAGAGCTGGGTCCCTGTAGCTAGTCCTCAAATGTGCTGAGCTCCTCTCCCTTGGCTGGGGAATTGGAAATTGGTCATGGCCAAGGGCATCTGCTATCTGGATTATTGCAAGGCAATATTAGAAAGTATCTTCTTGTCAAATTTTATGTAGGTTGATTATACATGTATCCATTATTCTCCCACTGCCCTAAAAAAGGGTAAAAAGTAAAACAAACCTATTGAATCTTAAAAGAATCAACCATGGGGGTGCCATTTTTTTAATTTATGAAACTAATTTCAAATATAAAAACTTCAAAGTAAGGAGAATAAAGACCTAGTCTGCAGGAAAAAAAACCAAAAACATACTGAAAGCTATGGTCCAGAAGAATGCTTCAACTGCTGCTAACGGGAAAAGTAAAATGAGGCAAGTGGGAATAAAAAAGAAAGAAAGAAGAAAAAGCATGTGTTTGAGAGTGATCTTTAAAGAGACAGAGACTTCTAATGGCCACAGAAGTGTGTTTTCCAAAGAACAGAGAAGTAGATTTATTTATTAATTGTGTGATAATGTATCATCTTCTATCAGCATCAACCTCTACTGGGACGTAGAGCACTTACGTCCTATCTCACCAGGGAAGGGGCTTCAGTGTACGGCTTTGGGGCGCAAGAAGGTGTTACAAGGGAGAGTGGGAAATCCACGAGGGGCTGTTTAATGCTTCCTAGTCAAGATGTCACCTGGAGCAGAGCAAAGAGCCCTAAATTAATTTTAAAGTGTCATTTAAAAACCAGTTACTGTGTATTAGGCATTTTAAGCATGCATCCTCAAAATCTTGTAATTTAGGATTATCTTCTTTATATAGAAAGGTGTGTCGAAACCAGTTCATACTAGCTTATGACAGTTGATTTTTCATTTTCAGGAATTTTGCAAGTTAATTGTTAAACACAGACATTATTTGTTTAAAATAAAGAATGTGCGTGCTATGAAATAAGTTAAAATGAAAAAGGCAATACTCAGAATCCATCGATTCCTGTCAAGTATTATAACTGTATTCTGTAAAGACTGGTGCGGCAATAAAGCGCATCTCTCCCCACCTCCACAGACAGTGGGCTCATCTTGCTGCTTGACACAGATCACAACGGAAGTGTTTACACCGCAGGAATCGGCAATCACTGCAAACAACAGCAGGACTTATTTTGTTGCGTGTTTAGATCCAAGACATTTATGGAGAAATAGTAATGACTCCAGTTAAACTTAAAAGAATGTGATGTTTACAGCCATCAGATTATGACTCACATACAAATTAATAAACATTCCTTTCAGTACTCAAAACTGATCATTATTCAATTCTGCAAAAATGTCATTTAGGTCACTGATGAACAAGTGACATTCTTGCACATGTCTTTGTGGCTTCACCATGATCTCTCTGGTCAATGCAAACTAAATATCCACCAACCTTCATTTCAGAACTACACCTGTCAATCAGCTGCAACCTTAGGTTGGCTGTGGGTACAACAAGAACTTGGCAAAAATCAATGAAAATATTCGGTGATAAACAATTGGCTATAGAGAATTTATAAGAAAATGTATTGTATATTTATTATTTATAAAATGCATGCTATGCATTTTATATCAGTAAAATAAATAATTTGCTTATGTATATACATGTATATGTATTTTTAAACATTTACCAGCACACAGTGAACAAAGCTCTGAGACACTATTTTAGCCAAGATCACATGGTGAGCAGGTGTTATGGGACTAAGTGTGGGAAGAAGGAGAACTCGGAGGAGGCGGCAAGATATTTCTTGGACCCTTGGGCCTCTGGTCTCATTTTCACTGGCTCTCGAATGCCTGGCTTTTGAGAGCTCAGCTCACCTCTCTTTTCTGTCTGTTTGTTTTCTGATGAGTATTGGAAAGAGTTGGTCTCATAAAACACATCCCACCTCCACTGACCCTCCTTCTTCAGATTTCAACACTGATATCCCCAAGATCCATCACTGTCAGCCCTCTTCTTTTCTTTCCTATAAAGTTTGACAAAATATAGGCACAGATTTTAAATAAACCATCTCCTGGATCTTTGGAAAGGAATCTCACTTGCAGACTAAACAGCATCTTCCAGTCATTTCCTACTATGGGAGCTGGCAAGTAGAACAGGTGGGCAATCGTTTTTATCTATGGCTTCTTTCTTATTGTCTAATGACAATAAAATAATGAAAAGAGCTTATATTTTTACAGAACTTTAAGCTGTATAATGTACTTTACTATCATTGTATCTGTTGGTCCTCATAACAGTGGTGAGTTATATGGGATAGATCTCATTTAACTGAAGAGGAAATGGGGGCTCAAGAAGATGAAAGACATCTCCATGGTGGCAGCCTTATTACCTTATAACTCAGGTCTTATTTTCCATCGTCACAGCCCCGCATATCCCTGGAGTGGAAATGTGCACAAAATCCCTCGGCTTTATGGAGCGAAGCAAGGCAATAAAGAAAGACTATGCAAGTGCAAATAAATTGAGCAGCAAAAATCCCACCGGCTCCTCACTGCGGAAACAAGAGTGCTAGTCAAGGACAGAAAAGACTCGGGGGGCAAAGCTGTGTCCCTTCCAAGTGCTTTTCCTCACGGAAAGAAAGAGTGCAGCTAACTGTGGAAAATCTCATCAGTTCTTGATAAAGCTCAACTCCCAAATGAGCCGATGCTTTCGGGGTAGAATTGGTGGAACGGAAAGTTGTTGAAAAGGTAGCAAGATTCGATCGCATCTGGGAGCAGGCGCCATGTGCCAGGCGTTGTCCCCTAGCGTTTTTGGTCCACCGCCCATTCACTGCTGAAAATATTTCTACACGGTGGGCATTATGATCATTCCAGTTTACAGACAAGGACACTGAAGCTGAGAGAGATTAAATAACTTGCCTGAAGTCACTTGGGTAGCGAGTCTCAAACGTTAAGGTTTGCACCCAGGTTTGTCTGACTCCATAAACTGCACCCTTAAAACCCGTGCGCTAATCTACAAAGACAGGGAACTGCGCCTTTGGTTGGACTCGACATGCAGCCTCCTGCTCTCGGCAAACTATCTGTAGAAGCGGGTCCAGGAAAGACCGTCCCTGTCGGAGGGCTGGGAACAGCCCCAGAGAAATGTTCATCCCATCTGTGACTCAGATACTTCCTGCCCAGGCTGGACTCAGACATTGCCAAGACAGCTGTAGAGAAAAAATGAAGAAAAACCCAACTTTTTAAAAGCAACTCCTACGATTTAAATGAGAGTTAATCAAGTGGTTGAGTTTGGACACAAATTGAAGTTTCCGTGCAGAAAAAGCAACATGCTGGCTCAACACCACCAGCAAGTCGGTTCCCAGTGCCAAACCCCCGGAGGCTGACTCTGCTAGCTCGGGCAGGGTGGGTCTGAGGGACAGCCCAGGTGGCGGTCATATCCGGACTCGGTAAATCCTCCTACAGTTCACCTGCATGACGACGCTGAAGCGGCCAGGTTGGAACGCAGTGAAATCTGAAATGTATTTCATGGCCTGGCCAGGTGGCTTAGTTGGTTGAAGGGTCATCCCATACACCAAAAGGCTGAGGGGTGAACCCCTGGTTGGGGTGCCTAGGGAAGGCAACCCATCAATAGTTCTCTCTCAGATCCTCAAAATCAATAAACATATCCTCAAGTGAGGATTGAAAAATAATAATAGAAATGCATTCCATTCCCTTTTCTATTTTTTAGGCTAGTCAGTAGCCAGTTCTTACAGTATTTATTTGTGCTAATTATAAAGGCAGTGCACGATAGTAATACAAAAGTCGAAGATTCTAGAAAGCATTAATGGAGCCCTGGCGGGTGTAGCTCGGTGGATTGAGCGCGGGCTGCGAACCAGGCATCCCAAGTTCGATTCCCAGTCAGGGCACATGCCTAGGTTGCAGGCCATGTCCCCCGGCAGCCGCACATTGATGTTTCTCTCTCTCTCTCTCTTTCTCCCTCCCTTCCCTCTCTAAAAATAATAAATAAAATCTTAAAAAAAAAGAAAGCATTAATGGAAAAAGCTATTCAGAAATAACCACTATAGAAAATTAATGCACATATTCTCGTTTCCTATTATGTATGAGTATGTATATATACGTGTGTGTATCTTAGTTATATACAAGGAGGCAAAAAATGAAATTTATTTATAAAAATTGTGTACTTATTCTTACATGTTTAAACTTTAGCTGCCGTCAAAGTTTAGTTGCATCCACATTTGATGCAACACACCTGTTGAGACATTCTTTCCCACTGCTCAAAACAGTTCTGAACTCACTGATTCTGATGCCTTTTACTGCTTCTTGCCATTTTTTGTTTCACCTCTTCCACATTAGCATATTCAAGAATATTTTTCATGCAGGAAAAAAAAAAGTTGCTCATGGTGAGATGGGGTGAATAGGGAGGGTGGGGCATGGAGATGGGGTGAATAGGGAGGGTGGGGTACAGGGGTCATGCCATTTTTTATCCAGAACTGCTGAACACTCAGCACGGTGTAGGCAGGTGCACTCATAAACCCCCCATTATGAAATAAGCAAATGCGTTCAAAGGGTCTTCAAACAAAATTCAGTGAAGCTGAGCACAGCCTCTCACAACAACACCAGCTGGTACACTGACCCAGATAGGTTCTTAGAACACTCACCTAGCAGGGTAAGCGTATACTGTAAGGGACTGCCCTCCAGAAGATAATTCCATGTGTTTTGGCCTGCCCTTCATATAAGTGACCTGGTATTATACAATCTAGGTTTTTAAAAATTATTTATGATATTTTTTTTTAGAGTTTTGACTTCTTTAATTTTCCCTCAAATTATTTCCCTATATAATATAATAAACACTAACTGCTCACAATAACTGTTCTCTCTGTGCACATTAATTGAAAACAGCAAGTACTGATTTACATATGGAGAAACTGAGACACAGTTTCAATGGTGAGATGACTTTCCTAATGTCACAGAGCTAGAAAGAGGTGGAGCCGGGACTTAAACCAAGTGATCAGACTAAAGAGCTCCCATTCAGGAGACACAACACCTCTTATCTATATACAACCCATTGTTCTTTAAAAAAAATTATACATGTTATCAAGCAATAACTGTACTCTAATAACGATACTCTAATATTTCAGTGAATTAACATTCATTCAACAAACAATCATTGACTTTCTACCCTGTGCTAGACCTGTGCTAGTTATTGGAAAAACAGTGTGCAAGAAGACACAGTTCTGATTCACTCGTTTCTTTGTTAGAGAACTGTTTTCTGAGTACCAACTGTGGGCCTGGGTCCAGATGCTAGAGAGGTAACAAGGAACAGAATGGAAATGGTCCCTCTTTTGCAGAGCTGACACGCTTGGTGGTAAGGCAGAAAAAAAGCTGAGCAGAGTGAAGACACACAACAGTGTCAGGTGGTAACTAGCGCTGCGGAGAAACAGCGGGGTGACGGGAAGATCTGGAGGGTGAGGGGCATTTAAACCAAGGCGGGAGAAGTGAGGGCACGAAGCAGGTAGCTACCTGGAAAAGCACCGTTTGCAGCAAATTGCGATCCAGAGAGGGATGCAGACACACAGGAGAAAGGGCCGAGCAAGACCACCAAAGCAGGAACGTTCTCACAATATGGCCTAGGAAGAGCAAGCCCTCAACAGCGGCAGGGAGGGACCTGTGGGTGAGGTACTGTGCAGGGCAAGTGGCTGGAAAGTTGCTAGGAGTCACATTAAGATGAACTTGAATGTCAGAGATAGTCTTGACGCCACTGACAACTGATACAGCCTCTTCCATCTCCAGCATTCTGTCATCAACTTGTGCTCCAACATGGAGTAGATGTTTTAAATTCTAATGAAGTTATAAGTGAAGTGATGTTTAGGACCCAGGAGCCACACATAAATTTGCTTCCAATAATGAATAACATTGATGGAAAAAGTGAAAATAATGCTAGCACAGAATTAAGAAGAATCCTGAGATAGCTGAGACAATAGGTTTCAATTAAGAGGGCTCAAAACATTCTTGATCACTTTACATGGGGTGGTTCAATGAAAACATTGTTGATAAATATTTTATCACATGCTTTCAAATGGGTCACCTTGGGAAATCTCGGGATGTCAGGCATGGTTTTATGCCTACACCAGTACTTTAGCAGTGTTCAGACACAGTCTTCCTTAAGAGAGCACTGAAAGGAAGCTTCCGGGGAGCTAGACCTTCTGTGCAAAACACGTCTCCCTCAGAGAGACACATTTGTTCTGCTCAGACATTTGTCGCTCCGGAATTAATTTTTTTAATTTATTTTATTTTAATTGTTGTTCAGGTACAGTTTTCTTTAACTCCCATCCCAGCCCACCTCCCCAGCCCTCCCCACCTCCTTCCCATTTCCACCCCCCACTCTAGTTTTTGTCCATGTGTCCTTTACTTGTTCCTGTAAACACTTCCCCCTTTCCCCTGAAATTCCTTCACCTCTCCTCTCTGGTCACTGTCAACCTGCTCTCTATTTCAGTGTCTTTGGTTATATTTTACTTGTTTGTTTGTTTCGTTGTTTAGGTTCCTGTTAAAGGTGAGATCATACGGTAGTTGTCTCAAAATTAATTTTTTAACGGACTTCACGATCTTTCAACAACGTGAATTCTCATCTGCTGTTGACCATCACACAGATTAATGTTTACTCTGACTTCAGGAACTGTTTTTCATCTCTGTGAAAAATTATGCAAGGGATGAGAAAGAGTGAGGGTCAAAGGCAGTGGAAAACAGGAGGAGGAACTCTGAATTTTTAGAGTAAAAACATAATGCTCCAAATGTTATTCTAGGCTATCTCTGTGTTTGTGTTGGAAAAAGTGTGATGAAATGAGCAGGTGATTTTCTGTGGCAGTGTCTGTGACCATCTCACACACCCACGGGAGGAGGAATGTGAGCATAAGTCCTGAGACAGTGCGTGCTGCTTCTGAATTCTGCACTCCCTGCTCTTCTCCATTGTGTAGGAAATCATAATCAAAATGGCACAATAGGTGGTTGGTTTAATTTTTAAATTGGATTAGAGAAAAGCCATTATTAAAATGACGTATTCACGTCCTAGAGAATATATTTTAAATTAACTACTATAGCGATGTCCTCATTTGCACAGCACTTGGAGTGGGACTAGAGTCCACTGGTGTGTGTTTTTACTATAGGTGGGGTCTGCTGAGTGACTACTTCTGTCATCATCTTTATACAAATGCTATCCATGCTTCATTATGTAAGATCTCCAACTTCTGTTTTTTTAAAGAATACCTGGAACTTAGAAGCAAAGCCACATAAGTGCAGAATTCTTCTATGTTAATTTCTCTTAATGATTTTTCTTTAATAAGGTTTTCAAATAAATTGCCTTTGTCAAGTTTTTTTTCCCAATGCTTTTAACTTGCTCTCAGAAAAACCAATTTCTCTTTGTGCTCCCATTTTATCACTTTGAGTAATTCTTATTTAAATCATGTAATTAAAATAACAAATAAGCCCTATACAACCAACCTGGTAAGGGGGGGAGAACCCAAAAGCTACCTCTTGGTGTGAAAAGAAAAGTGTGGGCAATCAGTGTGCTGTGGGCGTCCTTGAGGGATAAGACTGTCATCCAGGGACTAGATTAAGTGAAGGTCAATTAAAAGAGCTTTCTGTCATTTTAGCACAATATATGAAGAGCAAGGAATTTTTAAATGCAGTCCAAAGGGCGAACTTGGTAAAGAACAATATTTTATGTCCCCAAACCAAAAAGCAAAAAAAATCTTCCCTTTAAAGACTTTATCACTACCCTCAAAACAAGACTGCCTCTAATTAATTAACTGCTAATAATACAGAGGGGACAAAATCAAACATTATTGTAAGAAGGTATGACAAGGTGATGGCATGCTATTTAGTAGATAATCCATCTAAAGTCATCTTGAATGGGCAGCGGACAACTTCCCACTAGATGTCAAATATATTGTCTTTATAGTATAAAATAGAGATTTACTTAACAGTAGTGCTCACTTTTCATCATACTGTAAATTCTTATTAGTGCAAAAGTATAACCCAAATATAAAAAGAGGTTGCTATAATGATATAAAAAAAGACTTGCAATACGCTAATATCAAGTTCAGGCAAAAATGAGGGAAAATGCCTAGAGTCACGAAGCATTAATGAAGTGTAAGCTGATAATTGGCCCTCAAGGAAAATCTAGGAGTGTTCATTTCAAAAACGTTTTTGAATCTACACCCCATTATACAGTATTTCTAACTCTAAAAATTTCTATTTAATAAACGATCAGCAACAACCAAAAAGATCTGCATTTAAGAGTTCTCAACAGACCTATATACGCATAAAGGAAAAAGGAAAGAAGCCAGTGTCATCACTGTTAAGCGCAAGTGTGTAATTCAGAGCTTTCATTTGCAGAATCCTGCTTTCAAAATGCCTTTCTGGATCGTTCTGCAAGATGCTGGCTCTACTCTGTTGGGCAAGAGGCTAGCCCGCCCACCTGCCACTCTTCCCTCACAACTCCGACCGGAAAACTCCCTTAGGCTGCTGCAAAGAAGGGCGTTCAGAATGGGGAAAGACTGGCGCGGGAAAACCAATCAGAAACCTGTCTCGGTGTAACCAGGGGCAGATTAAGATGGCTGGCATCCAAGCGGTAAGAGTGAAAATAAATCGAAGGAGGGAGATTCAAGAAAGATTTAAGAGGCAGAAATGCCAACACTTGATTAATCGGATTTATTTGGGATGTTTGGGTAAGAGGCAGGTATGTCAAGTATATATACATCTCGGGTTATTTTTCGTTTGTTTTTGAGTGTCTGTAAATGGGCTGAAAATCGTGCCACTCTGTTCACTGCAGGCTGATCAGGGTGAGCTGCCGGATGGAGAGTCAAGTGGAAATGTTTCAACAGCAGATGGATTGTAGTCCAGAAGAGAAATGCTGTTGGAAAGACAAATTTGTGAGCGATGGATATGTAAGAGAAATGAATGGATCGCCCAAGGCGAGCTTGTGCGATAGTAGGAGGAGAGGTCAGAAAAAAACCCAGGGCTATAAAAGTGCCTGGCCCAGAGCTGTCAGTTAACAAGTGCATGAAATAATAAACCAAAAAAAGGATGAAGACACACGGAGAGATGGATCTCTTTCTCATGAACTCACAGATGTATAAACCAGTAATGATCATTCCGTGCGTTATAAATAAAGTGCTTTGGAAATAAAATTAAATGTTTCCTACCATAATTTATTAAACTTTACAATAAACAGAGTGGGTTAAACATGGAAGATATTATTCTTATTTTAATCACAATACAATTGAGGCTAAAAAAAGATGTTTTTGTCCAAGGCTGCAAAGATGCAATTCACAATGGCATAACCAGAAATAAAACCATTTTTTAAAATACTGAATGAGGAGTTATTGAAATACAAGTTTTATTTATTTCATTGGAATCAGAAGAGAGGATGAGGAGTAAAGGAGGGAGAATTTGCTCCTTGAACTGTAATAATGCAAAACCACAAGAGTCTGAAGGCAGCTGTGCAAACTGCAGCCACCTGAAGGACGTGACAAAGATTAGAGATCGCTGCTTCCCCAGGGCCAGCAGCGCCCCTCTCCCGAGCACCCCACAGGGGTTCCAGAACCAACTCCCTTCCTGCTGGGTTTACAAACCCCTGGGCTGGTCTCCCATCAGTGCTAACACAGCAAGATTTATATTAATAATCCTGTTCCACAAATGCATGACCTGAAATTCCTTTCAGATATTCAGTTTGTTGATGGAAATTTTGCTTGGAATTTACAATAGATTACAAATTGAAGGCCTCTTTGCCCTCTTAAATCAGAAAGCCTCTCCAGAGGGCACTGAAACCTCTGAGTTGCATTAATGGGTATTTTAACATGTCAGGAGGGCAAGTATTAATGTATGTAATTATTCTTTTTTCATCCATCAACTACCGACTCATTCCCAAAGATTTTCGCCTGTGTGTGTGCCAACCTACCCGAAGATTGTGGGATTAGGTAGAGGGAGAGGAGCGATCTCTCAGCGCAGTCCGCCCGCCCCAGGGACCTCTGAGGAGTTAGGTTACATGGGCCTTCAAAGCATATTTCTCTTCCGTGCCAAGTGACAGTTCCATCTTTACAGAGAGTGAGAAGGACCTGATGACTCTCGGTGGAAAGTCACGGCATTTTGAGGAGGAGCATGGTGTTGCCTCTCAGGAACCCTAAGGGAGGGACTCTCAAGTAAAATATCAGAGTAATGTTAATTTCATAATAAAGTGCTGCCAAGGGGGAAGGCTCTTTACACAGAGAGCTGTCCTTGACACTGCGCTCTAGTGATTCTGGCCAAGGGAAAGGCAGTCAGATTTGGGGAGCCCCTCTCAAGTATTCAGACCAGATATCACGAGTTATCTATCAAGGGATCTTAGCTATGGGGATACTCCTTACAAACATACATTCCCCCTTTTGTCTCGTTCTTGGTGCAACATGATCCTTTCTAATGTAGCCCTGAACACTTAGTGATTACACACCTCTTTAAGTGGAAGGAAGGAGCTAGCGAAACATCATTACGGATGGCTCTAGAATGCCTAGCCATTATCCAAGACAGCAAACCCAGAGAAGTAGGAGCTAAGAGGGGAATGAGGTAGCTAAGAAGTTTGGTTTTGGTTGTGTTGAATTTGAGTGGTTACAGGTCTTCCAATAATTGCAGGCAAGTCCTGGGAAAGTGATTATTCTGTGCTTTCATTCCACCGTAATTCTCACCTTTCTCCTGCACTTCCTAGTTATTGTAAATAGAGGGCGGTCGCCCAGGAGAGGCTGGCTGCTGCCGTACTCCCACTAACAGCTCCAGACAGATTCTAACGTTGTAATGGCCCTAACGTCCCACCAACCCACTGTTTCCACTTGGGGTTTCTGATGCTCTCTAATTATAGGCAGAGGATCAAGGTAATGACTGGGTTACATTTTCTGCTAGACAAATTACATACATAATTGTAGCCACGTGTTCACTGAGATATTGAAGCATCTGATGCTTCCATAGGGAAGATAATTGTCAACCTTTGTACTGTAATTAAGTCTAAATGGGAATCCTAATCATTTTCCAAATGAGTGAATGGGAAGCCGGTCTTGATCAGCTGTCATGGCAGCAAATAAAATGAATGTGCCGCACAGGTTAATTAGTCACCCACGAATGTCACAGCTCTCAGGAAACCTCGAGTTAGATCTAAGCACTAGAGCTGATTAGCAGTGTATTGTTGAAACTCTGTAGGATTTTTACCTGGCTTATCCCTGGAATTCTAGTTTTTCACAGTTTTTCCCCCTGAATCTTTCTTCTCATTGCGATTCATATCAAGTCATTTAAAATTTCTACCCATTAATTTCAGTACAGGCAGGAGAGACGGAAGCAGCAAGGATGGAGAGTGAGATGGAGCTGGGTTCAAATCTCACCCAATTTCATTCTTATTAGTGAAAATTTGAACTATTTAAATGTTAACCTCTCCCCATTTCAGCAGTTTATCTAGGAACTATATGTGATTCATCTTACTTTTGATGTATTTCCAAGTACATTGTAGACATTAATAAATCGTTCCCTAAGTCTTGTAGCACGCACCTTATGAAAAAAGCGGTTCAGTGCTTGTTCACAGCTATTGTTTAGCCGTGAAATTTGTACACAAGGAAGTGCACACCTTAACTGTATACGTGCTGGCTCTGGAGAGTGCGCACCCCTGTGCCCCTCACACCCCCATCAAGACAGAGAACATTCAGATCACTCCGGAAAGTTTCTCTTTGCTCCTTCCGGTCAACCCACACCCAGCCCCTCCAGAGGCAATATGCTTTCTGATATTTTCTCATTTATTCTGCCAGTTCTAGATTACCATGTGAATCCAAAAATGTCACCTGTAAACCTCTTATGTAAGGCTTTTTTTCACTCAGCATAATGTGTTTGAGGTCTACCCATGTCGTCATATTGGTGCATCCTTCCTGCTGGAAGAATGAATAAACCCTGACATTCTGACACATGACAAAAGTGTATTTCAGTCATGTCAGGGCACAACATGGGTATTCCAGTTTCGAAGACAACTTCCCTGGATGTGGGGAACCTGGTGACCTGGGGTCTCTGTTGTCTGGAGTTTACCTTTGTCTAAGGCCTTCTTCGTACACCTGTGTCCGGAAGCTGATGAAGAGAAGGGAAGGAGGGTAGAGGGCAACCTCCATGGCTTAAAAGCCCAGCCCAGAAGTGTCACGTCACCCTTAAGCATATTCCACTGGTGAGGGTGGGCCATGTGGCCGTACGTGTATGTGAAAGCAGGAAGTAGGCCCTGGCTGGGCGACCTCGTTCTTGCGCTCACTCTGTCCGCACCATGGGAGGAAGCTGCGCCTTTTCCATGTAAAGCTACTTCTCTCTGTCACAATGGCTGACTTCAATCCATGACCTTTCTCATCACAGTAGGTTCTTTACTGGCCGTCTCTGCAAGGCGATGAAAAACAAACACTACAGACCACTGAAGTCATGTCCACAGGTGCTGTACCTAATGGATCTTGAGGTCAATTCCTATCTCCCGTATTGCAGTTGCCCTACAAATTGGCCTTGTCAATGACCATTCTGCTGCTTCTATGGGCTACCACGTGCCACAAAAGATCTTTGTAACCTCTGCCTTCTCTTCTTTATTCAGATCTTGCTAACCTCTGCTAATGTGTTCAAACATTAGCTCTGAGAAATCATGTGCTTGGGTAGGTCTGCCCGGTAGCCAGAAGCCATTTTCAAGAAAAAAAGTATTTTTTTCCAAGTCATTGTTAACAAGAAATCTGTACATGTATTGAGAAATTTACTATGTGTCTCACCCTCTGCTAGGAATTCTCACAGATAATCTTCAAAATATTATTAATCTTCAAAATATTATAAGACATGCATTAGTGTTGTTATTCTAGGTTACAGAAGACTGAGGTCTGGGCATTAAGTAGCGATGTCCCAAGACACAGAATTAGATAATGACCAGGGACTTGAATCCAGATGATGGGCAATCTTATGACCAGAAGAGAATTCACAGATTATCTGTTTAATTTCTTCATTTCCGAGGTAAGGAAAAAAGGCTGAGAGCGCTCAAGTGATTTGCTAATGTCCAAGAGCTGGAAAGTGTCAGAACCAGGCCAATCTAAGTCTGCTAATTATCTATTAGGTCATTCTATTTTTTTAATATAAAGAGTTGTTA
Organism: Tonatia bakeri; assembly: GCA_004024845.1. Taxonomy (NCBI): domain Eukaryota; kingdom Metazoa; phylum Chordata; class Mammalia; order Chiroptera; family Phyllostomidae; genus Tonatia; species Tonatia bakeri. The sequence goes on from PVIA01005892.1 coordinate 57,365, forward strand.
TACATATGATCCATAAACAAAAAGTGGACTAGGTAGTCTGTCTGCAAAAAAGATTTCTTAGGACAATAGAAAGGACTGCCATCTGGGGTATGCAGCCATGCACGCCACGTGCAAGGAGAGAAAGCGAGCAGAAGGAATTTCTTTGTGGAGGGGCAGAGGAAGCTAAGGGGATGGGCTGTTATAACCAGAGTTCTGGTTTGGGGGCACACAGAGCATGAGAGCTCCTCTTACTGGCCCTTCCGGTTCCTGTCATGAAATGTGACATACACGGAGCTGACCCTTGCCCTGTGCCTGACTTGATTTCTAGTTGACAGTCACTAGTTGGACAGCCTCTGTTTGGGGGTCACCTTAATCACAACACCCTCAGTTTCCACCTGAAAACTAATGTTAGGTCAACCACCTGTCTCCCTGCAATGATCAAACCTACTTTACCTTTGCCAAATACAAAATCTGTAGAGCAGAGGCAAGAGCCTTTGACAACTGTCCCCCAGGCCAGTGGCATGGATTCACAGTTTTGTCTGCTTACGTGTCAGTGCAGCTGAAAGTGTCTTCTGCCTCAAGAATCAGCCTGTCCTATTTACTAACTTTGTTTTATTGTCTGTGAAAAGGTGACCTTGGCTCAGTATTGGCAACTATTGTCACAGGTAACTACTGTTAACTGTGTTCTCTGCATCACTGTGTGTCTTTTATTTGCTATGACAAAGGTGACACACCAGTGTACAGAAGGCATCGCTTACACACTGCAAATAAAATGGAACAATATTTCAAGATGTGACACTGCTCATGTGTGTTCTTGTTGGTGGCCGTGTAAACACCAAGGTGGAGCCCCGTGGGGTTCACGCCTGGGAAGAGATGTATCTGAATGGTGAGGATGACAAGGGAGGAGAAAGATATTTGACAACTAAAGAACAATGACGTACAATCCCGTGAGCCAGTCAACAAAGCACTTGAGGGAGATCACACTTGCTGAAGCCATATGTAATTTGTGGGAAACCACTAATTGCGACTTACATAAATTAGCTTTAAATCCTTCCAGAAAAGTAGCCTGCTTATGCACAGGAAGGCATTTAAAAACTGCCAAGCTGCCAGAAGCTCTTGCCCGAGGTGAACAGCATTCTCCTGTCCCTCCAGGGAGAGACTCGTTTAAACCGCTTGTGGTAGGGATTGGACTTAGTGTCTCATGGGGTTAGTGGAGACATTTGCCAACACCAAAATGAAGAACACTTTTAAAAAATGCTGGATGACCAAGTGCAATCTGACTGCAGGCTGCGAATCTAGGAACCATACTCACAGGGAGAAGGCTCTGTGAGGTGTCACTTAGAAAACAATAAAAATTTTAAAAAACATCAATTCTAAAGTATTGTACGTACTATAAAGACCACTACTCACTTCCTCGGAGCCACTGAAGACAAGCTTTCTGAAGAATACGTACCGTTACTGATCACTGAGAATGAACCCCGGGCAGCACTCGGCCTCAGGGCCTTGCGCGAGCAGGCCAGGCTGGGCCTAGGCTGTTTCTCCGCAGAAGTCTCCGGGCTCCCTGGAGTTTTCCAGGCATTTGCACACACTGTGTGCTCTCCCGGCTCCGTCCTCTCCAAACCTTCTCTGTCTCACTATTTACCTCTTGCTTTTTGTCACTTGGCCAAAATGTCTAGTAACAGAAGGACCAGGGGTCTCCTGCCTTGGTCCTTTCCTCCCCGAACTTGAACTTGCATAGCGTGACAATTTCCTACCGTGATGCCAGACCCTGCTGTTCTCATGCTATGAATTCCCAAATCACACTTCCCTTTTCCTCTCCTGACACTTGCCCAACTGTGATTGCTTAGGGGAGCCCCCTGACCCGAGGACTTGAAGGACATTCTCGTCTTGTTCACACCCATGCCCCCTTCCCTTGGTTCAATTCCTGCAGGAGTTTAAAAATGGAATGCATGCATCTTCAGTGAATTCTCACATCATTTCTTAAGACAGGAATTATTGTTCTCAATTACAGATAAGAACACTGAAGTTAGTTAAGGAAGAAACTTCTCTAAGATCCTCAATGCATTGAATGGCAGAATGTCTGTCTCCCTTACTCCAATACCCACGTCTTTGTGTAACATGTGACCCTGTCTTATGTTTTACCAGGAACTCTTACTTCATGACTTCAAGTTATAAAAACATAAACGGTACAAACAAATGCCAGAAAAGTAAGTGGAATTTGTGTAACTTATGGTTCCTGGATAGTATCAGTGCTGATGTGCTTAACCTGATTTTCCTGCTTTGGAGCATCACGGGCACGAGGTCAAGAAGCAGCAGGCCCTGAAAACACCTCCTGGCTGGGAAGTAAGAATGAAGTCAGGCCAAGCTGGGTCTTCCTACCCAGACTCCGAGTTTGAAGTGTGCGGGAGTGAGCTCACAAGTCATCGGGTGCCGTAAACCACATGGGCCGTGTCACTCTGATGGGGACGGACCATGGCCATAACCAGCCTCTGCTCTTCTTTTTAATTTGGGCTGTGGCTGTTTCAGCCAGAGGTAATAAAATGATAATCATGTCCAACCACTTTTAAGAGACAGATTGGGTGAATTCATCAGCATAGGACATCTGGTTAACTTTGACAAATATGCACACGAACTTAAAGAAACTGAAAGCCTTTGCAATAACACAGTAAAGGCAGACAGGACCATTTTCTATACTAGAGTGCTTGTGAGTAGAACATGTGGGGGTGGTCGCCCAGAGCTGCCTCACGGCTACACTGCCTTTATGGGAGAGCTTCATAGCTTCGACAGGGTGATGATTTCTCCAAGACTCAAAAATGACAGAAGTCACAGAGCTGTCATTGTCTGACATCTCCCCATGCTGTCCATCTTATTAAAAAGAATTAATAAATCTGTACCTGAAGTTTACTGATGAGCAAGTTTGCAAGCAGGAAAGCGTATCGCGGCTCCAGAAGCCAGTTCTCACATTTCCGGGCCGGAGATAGAGCCGAAAGAAGCGCAGAGTCCCTTAATTGTGCACTGGCTTTCCACGACGCTGCTGGCTTTGATGCACTTGATTGCAAACCCTCAACTCTGGTATTACCCCAAGATATGGGAGGCATGGCCCAATGGCAACTTGAGCAACCAGTTGAGCAAGAAGTGGACTCCAGAGGGATTTGTTGGGCCAAAGATGAGAGGGACAGAAGAGGAAATGGGCAATTCCGGAAGACTGGGACAAAGTTACAGGAGGAGCATTAAGTTCATGGCCAGGAACTAATTTTGTTCACGTATTAAGTAAACACACATGACACATTTTTATAACCAGTTTCAGGGCTATTGCTAAATCCCAAGAGTAGGAAAAACGAATTTCACAAGGTCATTAATGCATTATTTCTCTCCAGACAATCTCCTAGTTTACAGAAAAACCAGGTTATGTGCAGAAGCATTTACATTACAAGTAGAGAGGTAGTCAAAGGTGATATGGGTGCACAGCACAGATAGCTACCAACCCGCAAAGTAAAGAGTTTCTAAAAGGACTTATGCAAGCAAAGTGATCCTAGAGAAATGTTATTCTGAATGCTAGTTATGTAAGACATTGGAACAGGCCAGTGCTGAAAGGAGGAAAACATCCAGAGTGCTATTGTGGCAATCCAGGTTCCAGTGGGGTAATGTCAGAAGAAATAGTATTTGGCATTCGAAGCTGGCCTCGCAGTTTTAAAAGAGTAATTTGCTTTCCTGTCCACTCCTTGCAGGGCTCACCCTCTCTCGTGGTCTGCGAGCACCTCGGAGCCCGAGACACTCAGAACCCTGGTTCTAGCTCCAGCCTTTCACAGAAATATACATTCACTCACGTCATCAGTCCGCGCCCATCCAACGCCTGTGCAGTCAATCATTTGTTGTGTCCCAGGACCTGGGCTAAAAACTTCCAGGACAAAGGTAGGTAATAGAAGGACCCTGCACAATTGATAAAAATAGCTGAATGACTTTTACACCTATCTTAAACTTTAGCCTAAACTGGCACCATGTTGGAAGGGGGTGGGGGTTGCCATGAGGAGTGAGAAGAGCACGGCCTTGCTACACGACGGGTCTCAAACGCAAGTGTGTCAGCATCACCTGGGAGGTTAACACAAGGATCGCCCGACCCCACTCCAGAGTTTTTGATTCAGGGCATCTGGGGGAACCTCGGAACTTGAATTCTAACACGTTTCCAGGAGACATGGCTGCAGCTGGCCAGGGACCATACCTCAGAACCTCCGGAAGCAGACGAGGTTCCTATTTCTCTCCCTTTCACTGCTCCAGCCCGAGAGGCTGCCCTCCTGGTCAGGGCTAACACCACCACAGCCTGAATTTTACATGGCCCAGCTCTCTGCTTAACAGGCATACTTGATTCTCCACAGGGCTGACGAGGAACCTGCTAGACTTCTCTGACTTTCGTTCTTGCTGAGGAGTAGATGCTCGTTCGATAGTAGCTGAGACGGCAGATGTCATGGTTTCCAGGCCCCAAGGAAGAGAGGCAGCCTCTAAGATGAGGGTAGGAAAGTTCAGCATGAACTTCACGGAGCATTGCCAGTGGACAGCTCTGCATTACGACCTGGACAGAGGGACCCTCAGAAAGGACAGTCTTTATCTGAGGGCTTGTAACCCCACAGGCTCAAAATAAACAAGATTTCAGTGTTTAAAATGTTTTTGTTCAGACAAAACTTCCAAACTGAGGCCAATAGAAAATCTATTCATTATTTTAAAAAGAAAAACAAAACAAAATTTAAACCTGCAGTTCATCTAAATACCCACTAAAAAGAAAGGGCTGTCTTCAACCTTGGGATAATTACTAATGGCCTGCAAGAACTTCTATGTGCCCATAATCAGGTGACCAGCTAGCTGGGGCCGAAGGAGCAGCCTCCCCTCACCAGGCAGTGAGCTCACTAATTGGGGAGCATATAAGGAGAGAATCACTGGATTAGTTTGCATACATTTGCATACTGAGGTCAACACTTTACTGTGTAAGCTGGAAAGAAGAAATTAATTAACACAATTTCCTGCAGAACTATTTGACTTTGAAAAATAGCGGCATCATCCTAATTCAAGTGTGCGCATGGGTGTTCTCCCTCCATTCAAATCTGGCTAGATCCAGTGAACTCCAGTAAACCCTATACTGCTCACACACGACGCAAACCAACTGCTATTCCAACACGTGTCTGAGGACTCCTTTGCTGAGTGTGCACAAATCTGAGGCACCGGATGGAGCAGGCACACTGCACTTGGCCAAGCTCTGAGAGAGCGAAGAAAAAGCCGGGAGGATTTGGCGAAAGCCAGGTTTCCACTTTGGAAGGGTGAGGATGCACAGGTTCCCACCTGAATTATCTGTCTTCAGCCCAGTGCCTGGCACATGAGAGTCCACAAGTACTTTCGAATGTGGAATTTAGCAGAGAAGAGCCCAGGGGAATTGGGTTTTACTCATCAACCTGCAGTTCATTCGGCCTTAAAATATTCCCCAGTAAAAAGTCTTGGCCATCCATGTATATATGTCTTAATTTTCCATGATAAGTCCTTCACAAGTATAAAGATATAGAAAGAAGGTGACATTGTGGTGTCCTGCAGGGGAAATGTCTTTAAAAAGAGGTCATTGTCCAAGATGCTTAGTGGCATAAGCCTCATCAGGCCTACTGTCAAATCTTGCTTTTCCAGATGGTGCATGGATGTGAAAATTTTTATAAGCACTTCTCTTCCAAATATTAAAGAACTTTATTTTTTTTCTTGTTATAAAATGTTGATGCTCCAGCCATTAAAAATAGTGCAATATGAAAACTTGCTGATCTGCTTTTCGTCAAGAGAAGAAAACAACGTGTTTGGCAAAAGTCATTGATTTTCCAGCAATATGAGCAATAAAGAGACTAAATTCTTAGAAAAGTTCCAAATTCAACCCCACCTGCCTAATGTTTCCAGCAGATCCCGCCTATTTAGCTCAGAATCTGGAAACATTTATAATTTGTAGTTCTTAATGAACTGATGGAAAGGGGAAGGAAGACGCTGATAATTTCTACATTTTACAAGCTATAGGTATAGTCAGCACTCCTAAGCAATTAGGAACAAAATATTTAAACTCTTGGCCTTGCTCTCCCCAACTATAAAGTAGGTGAACCGAACTACCTGCTTCTCCAAGTATTTTAACAAGTAAGGATAATAACTCCTTTTTTAATGTAAGTATCTGCTGCATGTTAGGAACTATGCTAAGACCCTTACTTGAATTAGCTCACTTGGTCCTTACTATAAGTCTAAAATGTGTTCTATAACCTCTACTTTACAGAAAAAAAAAAAACCAACTGAGGCTTTTAGAGAATAAACAACTTCCCCAAGTCAATAAAATAGATGTAAGATCAAAATTCAGGTCTCAGTGCAAAACCAGTGTTCATAAACACTTTCTTAAATGCATATGGACTCTCAAATTAAGGTCATTATTTCCCTTTTCACAAGACCTGTATATAATCACATATTAGCAATTAGAAAGAGAGACAGATAGGACATACACACACATACACACACACACTATTTTCGACACTAACCAGCTGCTCTGGTTATTTCCATGACCGAGAATAGACCTCTTTTTTTCCCATGATTCTGGATGGATGGATCAATTCCATAGCTCAGGGAGGAAAAGAAAGAAAAAACATGGTCACTTTTGGACATAAAATGACTTTTTTTTTTACAATTAATATGTCCAGTTAAATAAATAATTTCTTAAAAAATGTGTTTCACTGTTAAATCTCTTCCTTCCCCCAGCCAGGAGCAAATCCATGTTTGGGGGTCCTAAGACATATACATCTTGGGGTAGGAACTATTTACAAAAAGAGATACACAATTTTAAAAATAAAAATTAAGCTCAAAGGTGAATAATAATTGTAGTGTCATTGAGATGGGGAACTAGTATGCTCCAGGTGCTTATTCCCTCAAGGAAATATCAAATCAACAGCTAGAAACGGACTAATAGCTTTATGGAGCTCTGGAAAGCACCAGAAATCTGTAACAGTCCCGAAGACGCCCAAACAAGAAAAAGCTGCATTCGAAAGGGTAAGGTATCTATCTTGCGGCATTTTTATTCACCCCACCTTTTGCTTATTAACACGTGGTTGGGAGGAAGTGGCCAATTCTCACTTTCTTCCCTTGAATTGAGCCACTGTTCTCTTCGCGATCTTTATACCTTCAGTCCAACCTGAGATAGAAGAGCCTATCTTACACCCCTGTTACAGAGTGAAAAATGTTAGCATAGGAAGAAAAAATGCATCATTGGGTCCAAACTGTTCATTTCATAAAAGAGAAAGCTAATACTGCTAGTGTCCACAGGTGTTGATATGGACGCTGCTATCAAAAGAGGTCGGTCCCATTTCAGAGTACGAGACTCTCTGCAGCCACCACCTTCACACGTTCTTCCTCATCATTGAACACTTAACGATTTCCTGTGCTGAGCAAAAGGGTTATAAACAATTCTGGACCCAAAAGCAGTGTCATCAGCCCAAGACTTGCAAAATAATCACAGAGAGCAAAGCACTGGCAGGAGCACCAGTGGACGGGAGCCCCGAGGGACAGCTGGTGTGCGTGAATCACTCACCCCGGCCACGCACCCCGCTGCATGCACCACTGCAAGGGTCCTTGCCGAGGCAGGTCAGGACACACAAAACCCCATTCGTGCACCTCCTACCCCACCATCCGAAGACTAAAGCAGAAAAAATAAGGCCCAGGGAGAAGTCTTTCCTTAAAATAGATTCTAGCCACTTCAAGTACTAAATACTAGAGAAAGAAAATACTTGATATTGTGTTCACATCTGGAAACTGGCTCCTTACCATAAACATTGCAAAACTTTAAAAATAGAACCATTGAAAACAAAGGAGATGCAAACTGACAGCAAATATTTGTAAGGTTTCCTTGAAGGTCATCTCCATCACAACAGAGATAAATCAATACTGGTTGTTTGCAATTTCAAATGTGCGAGCAAGGGCTCGAAACTACAGGAAGCGCAGCTTCTCCATAAATTTAAAGCAACAAAGAAATTTAATGTAGCAAGCAATGTAACATTCAGCAAGCTGTATCATCAGTTACATTCAAGCCAAGAAGAGCTGGCTCCAGCCACTGCTGACAATGGTGCCCAACCTTGTCTGCACATTGTCAAGACTTAACGTACCTTTACGTATGCTGGGGCCCACCTTCAGGGGTTCTCACGTGTGGGTCTCGCTTGAGGCCTAGCATGAGCAGTTGGGAAGAATCTAAGTTTCCAGCTTGGATAACTGGATAACTGGATGGGTGGCAATTCTACCCACTGAGCAAGAATACACTAATTAGTAGAAGTGTAGGTTTTAAGGAATGAGAGAAGGATTATAAACTTAGCTTTGGTTATGTTTAGTTTAAATGCCTTTGGCCTTCTCTGACTGACAAGGCAAGAGAGAAGATGGTTACGTGGGTCTGGCGCCTCCAGGAGACACCGGAGATGGAGATGCTATTTATAAATGATCCGTGTGGCGGGACAAACGAAGCCATGAGTTCGAATGAGCTCACCTGACAGGAGAGCAATGGTTCTCACCTTGGGGTGATGCTGTCCCTCCCTTCTTCCCCCACTTCCTGGGGCATCTGACTATCTCTGGAGACTTTTGACTGGGAGCATGCATCTCATGGGTGGAGGCCCATTGCCCTGCTAAATACCCCACATGCACGAGCTGGCCTCCCCCCTCCCCGCTACGGGGATGACCCAGTCTGAAACGTCAGGAGTTCCGAAGTCAAGAGGCACTGGGACAGACGGGAGGTCCTGGGCCAGATTTTTCTGAATCAAGATTTTTATTTTCAAATACTTATAATTTTCTTCCTTTACTTCATAGACACAATTAATGATGGTGAACTGGTCCCTGCAACTTTTTTCCCTTAACCTTCATAAATTACTTTTCTAATGAAAACACAGAATCTATATTATTTTCTGGATATTTCAGGAAAAGAACTGACTTTGGGGAGAAAATGATAAAAGATGAATACCTGGAAGCCTGGAAGGCTGGATACATGAGGTCAACATCTCAAGGTTCACATCCTATGTAGTCAAGGAGCCAGCAGCATCCATACCACCCGGGAACTTGTGAAAAACGCAAGTTCCAGGGCTCGCCCTAGATGCACTGAGTCGGAACCTTTAGGGATAGAACCACAGATGCATGTGGGAGGCTGAGAAAAACTCCTTTAAACAGCCCAGTGTGTTAGGAGCCTTCTCTAGAGGCCTGTTTAATTGTGAACTTCCGAGTAATTTCAGGCAACCATTTACCTGGCCTGCTGAACCACACCAGGTCATTCCCATCCAAGAGAAAGGTATGTCACAGGTGGGAAGTTATGCCGTCTCATCATGTTAAACAAAGAGAAGTCTTGAGTACCATCTATGCCCCTCCCCAAAAGGCCTGACACTAACTCCTGTCACTGTTAGATCTCCACTGTCATGGCATGGCAACCAAGATATTATATAAAAGGTAATAAAGGGTGCGGCTCTAAATGACCGACACAGCTTTGCAGACACATGGACAAACTGAAGACAGAAATTCTTCTCGAGAATGCCTCCTGCAGTACAGACAAGAGAACCTGGCTTGCATCATCGATGACCATTACAGGAAATAACAGGGTACGACAATAACATTTACTATATATCCGAATTGATGTTTTAATCCATTAATGATGTAATTGCGTTTCCCCCACAATTCTTGGAGTAGTTAGTATTGTTCCCACTGTACAGATTAAAAAGTTGAGGCAAAGCCAAGACCAGGCCCAAGGCGGTTCTCTATCAATGGTACATCATGGCTTCGTGTAGCCTAGGTTAAGTGAATAATTGAAGCTTTGGGAAATGAAGCAATTCCAGCCATGGAAACATTCACTCCAGAGCTTGAAAATGGAGTGCGTATTCATTCTTCTGCTGTTGTTCCTTCAAAATGCCGAACTCTGTGGGGGCCAAAATATGATTTCCAGTCTGCTCTCCAATCTCAATGAGCAAATGTTGATTTAAAATGAACCAGAAGATGATACAAGATAATCAAAACAAGTCCCCAAATGTGTGGCACAGATGCAAAGAACTCTGGAAGTCTGGAAAGGAGAAAGAGGTCAGTGTGTCCTGAAGGCCTTGGGGTGGGATTCCTGGAGGAAATAGGAATAAGACAGGCTGGGGAGCTAAGAAATACTTAGACAGCTGGGGGAAGGCAGTCCTGAGAGCCACTCCTTGGCTAAGCAGACTTGTATCATAGCAGATCCTGTTCCATCCGGAGGTGATGAGATTAGCTTCTTATTTCCTTCCTTCCAGGGGGACTTCGTGGAAAGATGGACTCCTACAGCTTCTCAGAATGCAAGATTCTGCACGAGATTCTTGCACCACTGACAACTCCTGAGGTAAGACTCACAGAGTAAAGGCTGTTCGATGTTCACCCTCTGGAAAGAGTCCGAGTTACATTCCTTTCGGGGTTTTGTTTTTTTATTTATGGTTGTTCTGTAATTTATTTTTTATTGTTTATTCTATTACGGTTGACCCAATTTTTTCCCTTTTGCCCCCCTCCACCCAGCCCACCCCCTCGCCCACAGTCAGCCCCTTCTCGGTTGTCCACGTCCATAAGTCATTCATACAGGTGCTTTGACGAGTCCCTTCCCCTTCCTTCCACCATTCTTCCCTCCCGCCCCCCCTCCCACAGCTGTCAGTCTGTTCCATGTGTCCACGACTCTGGTCCTATTTTGCTCATTAGTTTATTTTGTTCATTAGATTCCACTTATAAGTGAGGTCAAACAGCCCAAATGCCCATCAGTGGATGAGTGGACTAAAAGAGTGTGGTACGTTTACGCAACGGAATACTACACAGCAGAAAGGAAGAAAGGAGTTCTAGCTTTTGCAACAGTGTGGATGGAACTAGAGACTATTATGCTAAGTGAGTAAGCCAGTCAAAGAAAGACAAATACATTCATTTTTACTCATGCAGAAATATTATGTTGGGAAAACTAACATGTACTATTTTTTCAGAAAAAGTGGATTTCTTATAGCTGCATGCATTTGTTTAATTTAAAAATTTCCCACCAGTTTGTGTTACTTTCAATACAGACAAATATAGTCAAAGAGTTAGTGCTTTGAGTCAGACAGAATTACTAACAGTCTCCTGGGCACTGTGCTGAGTGCACACCAAGCCTTCAAAGGGCGTAGTCACTTGTCCCAGATCACACAGCAGCAATTCGGGGTTCAAACAGGCTGACTCAGAATCTGTTTCCCTTAACCACTATTCCAAATTCTCAGTGTGATTCCAGACATCAGCACTGGGTGAGCTGAAGCAAGTAAGTCAACTGGACTTCAGTCTCGTCATCTGCACAGTGGAAATCAGGAGACCTTCCCCAATGACTCTGAGGATTCCACAAGGGAAAAAAAAAACATTCAGAGCTCCTTGTCCAGGTCTCTGCTCACAAATATTCACTGAGGCGGCACCTAAATTTCATCTCGTCGTCCCATTCTTCTGCACTGACCGGACTCCCTGCCCGCCCACCAAAGCCACCAGAGACCGGGACCTTTGTTTGTTCCAAACCCAGTGTCCCCTCCCATCCCGCAGAGAGAAGGCTGCTGTGACATGTTAATTCTTTGAGTGCAAACAGTGACCATCAGTCGCAGCAATGGCAAGTAGGGTAGCTGGCAGACATTTTCTATGAGCTCCTATTTCTGTCAGATTCTCATAGTTTTAAGATTGGTTCCTCAAATGCGAGTTTTGAAACTTCATTAACCCTTCAGGCCCTTACTCTTTGAGGGGCTCTAGAGAGCATTCCTTACTGGGAGTTAATAATTTATTCTAAACTGCACTGCTAATTTGTGTACTACGGGATACAGAGGAGAAAAAGCCCAGTTATTATTTTTTATGAACAGCTGTCTCCCTACCCCACTGGCAGCTGCTTTACAAATTACCCAGACATTAAGTAATTATTTCCTCGTTATCAGAGCAGCTGGGAGAGAAAGCCTGCTTCCCTCCCTCCCTTCCTCCTTTCCTCCCCGGCAAGGCCCCAACTTCCTTCTGCCTCCTCCTCCACCTGCCCTGAAATGGGTCAGGCCCAGGGAAGTACGGTAGGGTTTTTCTTCTTGTAAGTGGAGATTGTGACTACGCATTCTGATCACTGATTATTTTTCAACAGCCCTTAAAGACAATGAAGAAATGACTTAGCAGTATGAGATGCCAAATCTTGAAGCAATGTGAGGTATTACCTAGGATGCTTCCCTTATTTTGTTGGCAAGGATTTTAAATGCAGAGAAGTGGTTTGGTCCAGGTTCTACCTAGCAAGGGGCAATGCTGAGTCAGATTCAGGTCTTACCACTTCCAGGCCAGTATAGAGTTTCTTCCACTACTCCATGGAAATGGACCATGAACTTGCTTCGTTTTCCTAATAGTCGTCTACTGTCTAGTGTTAGAAGAAGCATACACAATGAGCTATATTCTCTCTGTGTGTTAAAAAAAAATCCTCAACTGAAGTTATACTTATTGATTTTACAGAGGAAGGGAGACAGAGAGAGAAACATTGGTGGGAGAGAAACATCAATTGGCTGCCTCCCATACACACGCCAACCAAGGGTCAAACCTGCAACCCAGGTATATACCCTGACCAGGAATTGAACCTACAACCCTTTGGTGCACAGGACAATGTTCCTTTGTTAAAAGGAGAATAACGCTGAAATTTTAACAACCTACATATATCTTTTTTTGGTATAGTTCACACATATTATATTAGTCTTGGGTGTAGAACATATTGATTCAATATGTGTATATACTGTGAAAGGACCACTGCAATAAATCTACTTACCATCCATCACCACACATAGTTACAATTGTTTTTCTTATTGTGAGAACTTTTAGTATCTACTGTCTAAGGAAGCTTCAAATATGCAATACAATATTTTGATTTCCATTTTGTATCAGGCAAGCAAAGCTTAATCAGGCTTGGTATATGCAGTCTATTACTGATAAGATATTGATATACTTCTATACACCAGTGGTGAATCTGACACTCTCCTGTACAGAAGTGGGGATCCTATACTCCAGGTCACCTCCCCTACTCTGGGTCACCTCCCCTTTGACGCCCCTTAACCCTTCCCTCTCCCTATTTCCCATGATTCAGAGACTCACAGGTTAATGCTCAAATCTCCAGTGTCTGCTCCCGGGTTATGCTGCCATCTGTTCATGTCTCACCAATTTGCATATTTTAATGATCACTCCTGATTAAAAGTAAATTTCCAGGTTTTAAGTGGTAAGCTAGAATTCAAACTGAGGCAGACAGATTATTGGCAGAAATAAATGGCAGATAAAATATGTTGTACAAAACAATAAAAAATTAAATGAATTTCAAAAAGAATCTTTAAAATGGTCATGTGAGGAGTTATTATAAAAAGAAAGAAGACTAGGCAGGAACTAGAAAATGAACAGAGAGAGCCCTCCTTCATTTCAGGCAATGAAAAAACAGGTTCCACGGTTTTTCCCATCATCCCACTGGATGCTCCCAGGCTAGATACTGCCAGGGGTCTCTGCTCCCTCCAGCCCGATGGGGACTACGAAATTATTCCTCACACTCTGTGGATAGCCCATGGCAGACACCACGGTAGCAACACACTAAAAAAAGAGCAACTGAAAAATGCAAATGTAGCAGATGTGCCCAAATGAAGAAAACAGCAATAAAAAATTGAGGTAGACATATTAAGCCTTAGTTACAGTGCCGAAAAATTTATATACTTTCCACCAACCCACAAATCCAGGTCATTTAGTGCAAGAAATAATCTCACGGACCTGATAATGAAAATCTGTATTCCATAATTTGCTACCTGTTGCCTACACTATGCCAAGTGCATGTTAAACAAGGAAGGTATCCTTCAACTTAATTGCATGTGATTTCTCCACATTCTAATTCTGTTATGCAAATACATCTTTCTACCTCACTCGTGCACACCCAGATCACTTCACTTTTACCCTAAAGCAAAGCAGTGAAACAAAACAAACCTGGTGAGTTTTTATTTGCCAGGCATCCAGGGAATCCCAAATAAAAGTATCACGGAGACGTGTGCGCACGCATGTGTGTGTGTGTGTGTGTGTTCGTGCACCTGCGCGCACCCCCAGGTCAGATATTGGAACTTGTTATTTGTTTCCTAAGTTAGGACTGCAAACAATATCACCTTGTCTCACGAAGATAAATGTCTAAGGCAGTAATTCTCAACCAAGGACAATTTTGCCCACCTCTCCAGGGGACATTTGGCACTACTGGGTAACATTTTTGTTACCACAATGGGGAGGAGGCTACTGGCACACAGGGGGTAGAGAACCAAGGTGCTGACAAATATACAACACTCAGGATAGTCCCCCCACAGAAAAGAAATAGTCCTCCCAGAATGTTAATAGGAGTAGTGCCAATGCTGAGTAACCCTGATATAAGGAGACATTAAAGGCCAATCAATTAAACTCATTCATTATGACACATTACTTATGCATGCAAAGTCCAAGAGTTTTATTTGAAAACACCACTGGTTCATGTGAAAGGAATATATACTGTGGGCTCTTGCCTCTGGGAACCAAAGCCGATTTCCACAAGGGCCCTTGCCATGGGAACCGTAGACTTAAAGACCACGGAGGTCTCCTCCACTTGGAAGGCTGACAATGGTCAGGACCCAAACATGAACCTGGAGGCCACACCAAGACAAGGACAGCCTCATCAAGTCTACTGACAACAGAAAGGGTCCCAAAGTGGCAGCCAAGTCCTTAGCCTCAAGAAGAACAAGCTGACATCTCAAGTTCAGAAGAGCAGGCAAGTCCAAAGATGGGTTGATAGGTGGCAACAACAAGCATAACACCATTGGCCTGAAGCTTTCCCTCCTTGTTGAACGATGCGGGCACCATGCTAGGGGAGGGCGATTTACAAAGTACAAAATCTATGCGACCAGCCAAAGGCCCAGCTCACACTGGATAGTTTTTCAGCCTGGCGCTATGGCTCACTAGATCTTCTGCTTCAGTGGAAGGTTAAGCAAATAGGGTATGATTAGCACAGGGAAGGTGGCTCAGCAACGTAAGATTTTCCATCACTGCTCCTTTCAGGGGAAAGCGCTCTTTTCCAGCCGCACCTCCGATTATCTCTGGGTTCCAGGACAGAGAGGTCTGTATTCATCACCGAGGCAGGCCAGGGCCTGTGAGCTCTGATTGTTCTCCCGATTTGGGTCCTCAGGGTTGAAATGAAGCCAGACGCTGGGGAGTGAACCCTAATCCCTCAGTGTGGATGGCT
This sequence comes from Tonatia bakeri, assembly GCA_004024845.1. Taxonomy (NCBI): domain Eukaryota; kingdom Metazoa; phylum Chordata; class Mammalia; order Chiroptera; family Phyllostomidae; genus Tonatia; species Tonatia bakeri. The sequence goes on from PVIA01005892.1 coordinate 72,597, forward strand.
GTTCGTGTAGAATTTAGTGTTGACTCCACAGACAGGCACTGACAAGTTCTTTAAGAGGGGTGAGGGGGGTTGAAGGAGAAAACAAAAAACTGAATCAAGGACTTAGAAAACACTGTGAGGACTTTCCTCATTTCTATGAGAATATACTATAGAAAACGAAATTGAGAACAACATCTTTCCCCACATATTATAAAAGGTTTCCACAGTTTTCCTTCCATTGTAGGAACGCAGATTGAAATGTAAAGCACTTCTCTCTGGGTTTTCTGAGATTGCTGACGACTCTGTTTTTCCTTGGCGCGGGCATTTCCCAAATGTGGCAGTGGCGCTGCCTCTAGGAGGATGGAAGAGGAGGAAGGGAGTTGGAGGAGAACCAGGTAACTGTCAGCCCTCACCACCTAATACTCCTCAGCTCCGCCTGGGGCGAACGCAGGACGCCCACGGGTCTATTTTCTGAAGACCTCTGCGTTGACAGGACAAAAATTTAAACGAATAGTAATGAGAATGTGTTCTTCAAATTTTTATAGAAACAAAAAACAACAAGATCTTCGGCAAACGGAAGAGTCTAAACACCAGGAGAGCAGAGGAATGAACTCCAGGGAGGGCGCAGAGGGAGCAGTGTGCGTCACCTCTGTGTCTAAGCAGATCGCAGCCTCTCATCCAACTCTGCCCTGAGAGACAGGAGCCTGCCGGGCAGAAGGGGGCAGAGCTCCCAGGCTGGTGGGGCAGAGAGGTTTAAAGAGCTCAGGGGTCTCAAGCCAGTCCCAATCAACCACCCGCCTCCCTGCTATGTGAAGTAACACCTGTCACTGGTGGTTGAGCCCGTTCGAGGTGAGCGCTCTGTTACTTCCCGCCCGGAGTGCCCTACCTGCGTGAATGCCAAGCCACACTTCACAGTTTCCTTTACAGCATGGGCTTACCCTGTCATCCCCTATATCTTGATAATTTCTCCCCACTTGTTTTTTTTATTTGTTATTCTTCTTCAAGATAGTTTCACTTCCAGATCTTTTTATGTCTGTGCATTGCACATGCTAACAACAACAATGTGATTTATTGTCCTTAGCTGAGGGATTATGTACATAAACCACATGTTAACATGTAAACTTATTTGGACTAATTGAGCCCATTGAAGTGGGACTTTTCATTCATTTGAAGGATCACGTGTCACAGTCTTGCTCTGGAAAAAAAGTTCTGCCACACAATCTAGCAATAAAGACACACACGCACACCCGATTGGTATTTTTTCACTGTTTCTGTGCCAATTTAAAATGTCTGGATTATGTAATGAAATACAGAAAAGCACAGAGAACAGTGTAAAATTTACTTGTGGACCCAGATTAACAAGTATTAACATTTTGCCGATTTTGAGTTAAGGTGTTTTAAATTATCGATTCCCAATTGGTGCACATGCCTGGGTTGCAGGCCAGTTCCCCAGTGCGGGTGCACGAGAGGCAACCACACATTGATATTTCACCCCCTCTCTTTCTCCCTCCCTTCTCCTCTCTCTAAAAAATGAAATAAATAAAAAATCTTTAAAAAACATAAAGTGTTTTACATTAAAGAAATAGAGATTAAGCATGAAGTAGAAGTTTCTTTCTCCCTGGATCCATTTCTCTATTTTCCTTCCCCAAAGTAACCATAATAAAGTATTTCTTAAAGTATTTCAATATACATATATGTCCCTATAAACAAAACATAGAAGTATTTTTTAATTGTTTTATCAAAGTTTTTCAGTGTAAATATCAATCACCGACTTGCTTTGTGAGTTGTATACAGGGTCCGGCACAAACAATGCACTTTTATTACAAAATCTTTCTTAAAAAATCATAAGCATGGGATTCTGTAACATAACAATATCACACTCAAGCACACCTGTGACATTTAGGTGAAATGTTCAAATTAAAACTATAAATTATGACACGCATATTATTACCCTACTAACCACACTCAAACAGGCCTTACTTCTGCTGGACGCTGTATATGTTCTCCCAATTTGTAGCTACCTTTAAAGTTTCATTAGTGTCAGCCCTGGCTGGCGTAGCTCAGTGGATTGAGCGCGGGCTGCGAACCAAAGCATCGCAGGTTTGATTCCCAGTCAGGGCACATGCCTGGGTTGCAGGCCATGGACCCCAGCAACTGCACATTGATGTTTCTCTCCCCCTACCCTCTCTAAAATAAATAAATAAATAAATAAATAAATAAATCTAAAAAAAAAACTAGTAATAAAGTTTGATTAGTGTCTTCCTTCCCTTCCTTCCTTCCACCCTCCATAGACATCTCTCTCTCTCTGTAGAGATACCTTTCATTTGATTTATTAAACTTATTTATGCTTCCATTTGTAGCTTGAGGTCACTGTGTCTTGTCTAAGGAGTCCTTTCCTGTCTCAAAATCACAGAGACTTTCATATTTTCTTACCGATTTTTAAAGTATTTTTGGGGATGTGTGTGTGTGTGTGTGTTCCAAATGTCTTTTGGAAAGTCTTTAAGCTCTAATTCTCTTACTTATTTCTAATTTAACAGAGTTGTTAGCAAAGAATGTATATGATTTGGGTAGGGATAAAGTTTTTATCACAAGATATAAATAATGGTCATCCTGAAGGTACAGAAGATATGAAACTGCTTTTGATGCCCTTTACCTTGTTGATTTTCTGTAACAGTATTGCTATACCAGCTTTCTTTCAGTTTGTGTTTGCTTAGTATACGCTTTCCTACTATATTTTCAACTGTCTGTATTATTTTGCTTTAAGGATGTTTCTTGCCAGCAATTATATATCTGACTCAGAGCTCACCTATTTGCTCACTAGTACTTTAATGAACCCTGTTTTCCTGCTCTCAGAAGTCATTAGCAGTTTTATAATCAAGCAATGCTGATTTATATTTAATAATTTATTCATTTTCGTATGCTACTTTTCTGTGTTGAATTTTCTTCTTTCAATTATTACATTTCACTGTCATTAAATGTCATTTATTTTTCTCACCCTGTTAGAGGTTTTGCAATTCTAAATTGACAGTTTCAGACCTTCAATTCTTGCATATTATGTCAGCCTACTGAACCTGAGCTGTGTTTGAAATTTGCCCCAACCTGAGGCCCTGTTAAGCCAAGAGCTTTCGTTTTCATTTTGGGCGTGGAGCCACTGTACCATATTAGTAGCCTGAATTCAGAATTCACACCTACTTATGGCCCTGGCCGAGCTGACTCTTTTTCCACCCTGGGCCTTGGGAGGCAGGCAGGGCCCTTTGCCAAGGACAAGAGTCCCGCCACGGGAAGCAGGGAGAGCCCACCCCCTGCCGTCTTGGCCTGTGTCACGCCCAGGTCCCCCAACTCCCCCAACCCCCACCACGGGATTGTTGGCTTCCGTTTCCAGCCACCATCAGCGCTGAGTTACCTCTCTACATGTTGCCTTTTGAGGGGGATTTAAACTGAGCTATACATCGAACAATTTTCACTTATCTATTTTCTTAGCTTTTCCACATGCTTGGAATGAGAAAGAGGGTTTCTCCTGGCAGCTCTGTCTACCTAATTGGCCACATGTCCCTTCAGCGGCCTACATGCTAGACCATCTCTCCTAGAAACTACCTCTTAATAGGGTCGTCCTAAACAACTGAAGAAGGAGGGAGACCCTTACAACCCGCCAGTGCACATGTGATTGTCACTCCCCTGGCTCGCTGAGCAATGTCGGCACAGAAAGACCAACTACACCCACGCCTCAGTCCCTACATGAAACTCCCTGCTCAACAGATTCCAGCCAGCAGCCACCAAAAGGAAAAAGTTTCTAATCCCCCTAGGCCCTCCTTCCTGGTCCACTCATCCTCTGTCCATCCAATTAGGTCGTTCAACCTCCAGGCTGGCTGAGGTTCTTGCCACTTCTAGAACAGAAGGTTAGGATCCTGGCATTGTCTCTTTGCGTGCCCTGAACTGGCCACCTCACTGACACCATAACCCCTTCTGGGGAGTCCTGCCCACTGTCTTGGTGAACCTCATCTCAGGAGCCTCATTTCAGTTACTTGGAACCTCAAGGAAATGACCTGGTTTCCTCATATGGGGACACATGCCATCAAATTTAGGGCCCACACAGATAACCAGGGATCATTTCCTCATCTCAGGATCCTTAATTATGGCTGCAAAGACCCTCCTTTCACCCAGTCATGGTGCTGCTATTTAATGTGTGTGATTCTTTTAAAAAGAGGGCTCTGCCCACAGTGATGGCTGCAGGGGGTGGGCGGGGGGTGTGTGGAGGCAGAATGACCAGCATGGGCAGAGGCTCCAAGGGCTAGATGGAATATCATCATCAGGGCTAGGAAGGACCAAGCGTTTTCCTTGCCGATTAATTGGATTGGAGAACCAAGATCTAGGGTTCTGAACTTGGGGAGCAGCACTGAACTTGGGGAGGCAGACAGGGCTGGCTGCACCCAGGCATCTCTTGGAAGAGCTCAGGTCTGCTGTGTTGGCTCTAAGGCCAGGACACGTGACAACAATAAGAACTAGGGTTGCCGCCAAGTCCTGCTGCCACGGTTTCCCCTTGGCTTTGATCCCTTGGACATTGTTATTGGCTGGACCAGGCCAGGTTAGCTGTGGGCTTCTCCTGGCCAAGGGCTGCCCCTTCTGTTCCCAACTAGTTCCCACTCTGTGGACTTTTCCCTCTTGGACTTCCGGCAGGGCCTCCCAGAAGGCCTTAAAACTAAAGGACCCTCAGCCTGGTTTGCACAGGGTACGGGACTTCCAGTGCTAAAACCTGGACAGTCTCGGGCAAACTGAAATGGCTGGTGACTCTACTCAGGACCAAAATCACGCCTCTCAACCTTCAACAGGTGCAGCAACTGGCAGCCAAGCCTCTGTCCCCTTACATTCAACACCCAGCTACTTAATTAAGCACCTGTTGCTGCTATGAGGCATGAGGCTCAGCCTCGACTGCATGTTTACTGCCACCTGGAAAACTTTAAAAACTCCTTCTGCATAGGCCACAACCTGGACAATTAAATCTGAACTTCTTGGATTAGAACCAGGCATCCGTATTTTTATTGTATTTTCTCCATTACCACTATCCCCCTTATATCCTCTTCCACCCCCACCCATATTTTTTAAAGCCTCCCAGCTGACTCCAGCATACAGCCACGGGAAAAGCCAGTGGCCCAGAGCAACAGCGATGACTGACTGTTGAGTTAGGTGACCACCACCTTGAGTAGACCCTCAGTTGGAGGGGCTGCATTTTTTTTAAACCTTGATGGTATAACACATGCACCTTCCTATATGGGTCATCAGGACTTGGGTCTGTCAATACTTTGGAAATTGGAGCCATTAGGTCAAGAGTTAAAATTAGACTCAAATTAGATAGAGAAACATTTTCTTTCCAGTACCCACACGCCTCTAGTTCTCGTCTGCATGGATGAGCCAATGGAACAGGGCGATCTCGTCCGCAGGCTCTCATCGTGTGAAGAGCAGCTCAGACTTAAGGTTAACCAGTAACACCTAAAACTGATGGGTCGCCGCTGTAGGCAGCCGGGAGAACTCTCTGAAGTGGGAGTGAGCAATGTACAATCATTCCCATCGGTCACCTTCCCTCTGGTGTGCCTCCTGGTGTCCCTGGGGGTGCTGTCACCATTTGGAAGGCTTCACCATCCACCTGAATACTTGGCACACATGGAGCTGCTTGCTAATGTATGAAAGGAATCAAAAAAGGAATTAGTTTGCAGACAAAGTATGAACTGTTGGAAGAATGGCAGCTTTGAGAGTCTATGAAGGCATTAGGTGGACACTGAATTCAGGCTCACAAAACATCTCCAGGACCCTCTGTGGAGTCAACCTCATTAGCATTTTGTAGCCTATAGCCAATGGAGGAGCAGCAGTGACGTCAGTCCCCTGTAACTGCAAATGTGTCTGAGGGGAGCCGGAGTGTGAGTCAAAGGGAATTTAAATACCATGTATCATTCCTTCACCAGTGCGTCTTCGGTGGGGAAACAACAGTGTGCCCATCTCCTTCTATGAGGAACAGCATGCATGTTTTGTAACGGGGACGATAATCACACTTCCAACTGTTGCATTTAGTCCTGGGACACCCTCAGTGTCCCTCGGCTACATGTGAACTAGCCTGGAATACTCCAATCCTGTGCTTATGAAGGAGTGGCCATGAGCCCTCCTGCCCTAAGGAACGTAACATCTCAGAGCATTTCTGAGTAGACTGGAAGAAATAAGCAGAACATCTGCCCCCACTAACAGCTGCATGTATGGAGAGGGAGAGAGACACAGAGAGGCAGATCAAGGGATCCTGCGTCTCCATGCCCTGGCCCCCAGATCCTAGAGAAGGTGGGAACTTGCTCAGGCCTAGGTTCTTCCTTTCTCTCTCCAGGTGCTAAGTAGCCCTGGGAACTGGTGATGACAGAGTGAGACACCTCCAAGCCACTAATGGATGTCCTGGCCTACATACTTTTTTCCTAAATATTTTTTCCTAGGTCTAGGAAAAAAGTATGTAAATATTACTTTTCTTACTCCCTTCTCTACCTGAAAACAACTTTTTTAGCTTTAAAAAAGATCTAGCAACACTTCATTGTTGTTGAGGACTCAATGAAAGGACGGCCACAAACATAGGTAAGACTACGGGTGATACTGGTGAGTTCACTATTTCACCCAGAAAAAAAAATCAACTAACTTGTTTTGGAAATTAAGTCTCCCAAAATATAGGGTGGGGCAAAAGTAGGTTCACAGTTGTGAGTACATGAAACAGACTTTATTCTTGTATTATTGAATAATTATTGTGTTATTTTCCATACGAGCCTCTGTAAACCTACTTTTGCCCCGCCCTATACATGGCCCACCTGTCAACGTTTCCGTGCCCCGAGGGCCCTTCCCCTGCCACACGTCTGGGGCAGAGGGCTCTGCTGGGCTGGTCTGGCTTCACATCGTGGCTTCTCCACAACTTCACATTCACCTTCCCACCAACCAGCACTCATGTCTCCCTGGAAAGCAGCTGGGTCCCTTCTCCCAAGTGCCACTAAACCAAAACTGTGTGTGGCTTGCATAAGTTACTGTAACACTGGGGATACCCAGAAAGATGGAGAGGGGAGGGCGCTTAAACATTTTATGACAAGCCTGTTTATGTTCACCCCCCCATTAAATATGGATATTATATCTCTGAATTAAAATCTATCTTTCTCAAATACAGCAATAATATTGTAATAAGTATGTCTGGTGCCAGATGGGCACTAAACTTACTGGGGTGATTACTTCGTAAGATATATAAATGTCTAGCCACTATGTTGTAGACCTGAAACGAATGTAATATTGTAAGTCAACTGTAATTGAAAAATAAATTTTTAAAAATAAAAGAATGAATTTAATTTAAAAATAATAAAATCCACCCTTCCCCACCATCTAGCAGAGAACCATGCTCTTCAAATTTTCATTATAAGACTTCTGCCCTCTTTAGAAAATTTCCATCCCCTATCCAGAGATACTTTTTTCTAGGACTTATTTTGCTCTTCCAATCAAGGAATCTGGGGCATGAAAATTCCCTAAAATACATTTCCCCAATTGCAAATTATTCAGCTTGTTTTAATAAAATGTGCAGAGGGTTGGCCATGACAAACGCACCAGCACTCCAAGTCCGGCAGCACCTTCCAGGAAAATGTCCGTGCCCCAGGCTGGTGTTTCTTCTCTGCTGCAACGGGGACCTCGCGCCTTCTCCAGGAATGCCTTCGGTTCCCCCCTTTAACTTCTGTAAGAAACACACACTCGGCTGTGCGCCACACAGGTTCCTCTCACTAATTCTGGAAATAACACACGCACTTTCCAAGCACGAACACCAATGCACAGAGAGAAATTTGGTGTCTGCGTAGGACATGATGCACACAAAGGACTTTTACTTCCATGGTAGTGGCAAGAAACAAGATGAGAAAAAGCATCAGGGTTTTCTCTGGGACTATAGAAGAGTGAGGATTGAAGAAAGCCTTGAAGAGTTCCAGAGAACAAAGCTTTCTCGGGCAAGAGAGACTCGCAGAGGTTCCCACAACTGGGGGTGGAGTCAGATGTACCGCAGCCAAAACCTGACACCAAGCCAAACCCACATTTGTAGGAGAATGTATACACGCACCGTGGCATAATCATACACTGGAATACTCGTTAGCAGGGGACAATGAAGTATCTATGCACGTAATGATATAGGTTCAAAACCACTATGCTGAGTGAAAGAGGTCAGACCTAAAAAGGTACTCGCCGTAGGATTCAATTTTTATGAAATTTAGGAACAGACAAAACTCCTTGATGTGGACAGAAATCAGAAAAGAGTTGGCCTATGTCCCATGAGGATGGACTGGAAGGAAACTTAAGGCAAGTTTCTGGGTCAACAAATTTTTTAAATACTTCGGGGGGAGTTTCATGAACACACGTAATCACTTTGATCAAAATATATCAAATTGCACTTAAGATCTGTACACGTCACTTTGTCAATTGTGCCTGAGTTAAACCACACAGAAACACATCAAAATGTGTGGTTCATATGTGCTCATTTCACTTCCAGTAAATTATACTTTAATTTCCAAAAAGATATTTTAAAAATCCTTAACTTTTCCTTCTATTTACAATATCCACTAAATTAAAGAAACGTGTTCTCCGTGACACAGTATGTGGTGGTGTGAATGGCCTGTTACACTCAGACGCACCCAGGCCCGCACGTGCACACACACAGCCTGTGACCGTTCCATGCTGATGTCCGTCGGGGCACTTCCCAGCCTGGCCCTTCACAGTGGACCTGCAGCTCCAGGACCACAGGCCAGGGAGGCCGCTGTCTCAGGTGAAGCCTGGTCACCGAGTGCAGCCACTTCCCTGGGCGTCCGGGTCTGCTCATGATGGCCGCCAGGGTTAAAAGGGCAGCAGATCTTCATTACTCTTCAAGTCCGAGTGAAGCCTGCCTCCCCCACGCCCGAGCCTCCTTGTTAAAGCGATGGAGTACGTCAGCATGAGCTCAGACGTGCCCGTGGCCCAGGGACACCCACTTGCTCCGTCAAAGCTCTAAGACTGACACACGCAGTCAAACTGGGAATAGCCGTAAAGGTTGGCTGTCTCTTGAACGGCAGAACAGATGTGCTGATCCCTCTCTGCCACGGCCTTCTGGAGGCGAGACCTGGGGACTGCAAACAGAAAGGTCAGGAAAGAGTCCCCGGGGGGCTGCGTGCCTGCTGGACGGGTGGGCGAGACTTGCGTGGTTGACGACTCACTATTTCCTCTGTGAGTAGCGGCCCATGGATGTAATAAATCTCCTCTTAATCCACTGACAAGGGGTTGACTGTGAACTTTGGTTTTCAGCCTCCTGAACAAAACAAAAGTTCACGGAATTCCACATGGTCTGAGGGAGAAAGAACAGCAGTCGGGCAGGAGGTGAGAAGACATTTGTTGGGAATATTTTTCCTTACTTGTCTGAGACATTTTCCAGAAGGAACTTTCTCCAACGCTCTGAACATCCAAATGCACCAGTATGAGCTGGAAAGGCAGGAGCTTGCGTGCTCAGCATGAGGCTGCTGTTGACACCCGGAGGGGGACACAGCCAAGAGCAGCTCGGGGACACAGGACCTGATCCGTCAGACGGAGTCCATGTCGGGGCCCACTTTCCTTCTGGGGCTCCTATCACGTGAGCCAGTAAGGCCCTTGTTGTTGATGCAGTTCTGAGGTGGCCTTTTGTTTCCAAGGGCCCAAGGAACCTTACCTGATATCCTGTTCAATAAATATTTTGTTAAAATCATAAGTGGCATTTTCCCCAAAATTCACCATTATCTTTTGGGAAGGACTGATCATAACTGTGATATATATGGTCTGTAGAAAGAGAGTTTAAAAATCAACATATTTTACAACAATAACCTGATATTCAGAGTAAGCACAAGGATGTAAGGATTATGCCTCAAGCAGCTTGTATTAATTATATGAGAACTTTGCTAATAAGTATGTCTGAATTACCTATGACTGTGTTAGTAGCATCTACTCATTAATGATGGATCTGGGAAAACCCTGGCAGGTTACATAAACTAGTCGTTCTCTAGCTGGAATGAGACGGTCTCTCTCTGAGTATCAGTTGTTCTCACCAATCCTGCGGGGTGGGGGGTGGAGACGGCAGAGGGGGTCAGGAAAAGCCATCACCGTGGCGCGCGTGGAAGCCGTCCCAGGCACCCCAACTGTTTTCACAGCATGAGCTCACTTCCCTTAACCACACTTCACGCTCTCCAAAAATAATGCGGAGGAAGCACACATTAGGCACTTAAAGATAGACCATCTGTTTTCCTTCTCTGCCAAGAGAGAAATTCCTTATTAAAATGAAAGCCTCAGGTCATCGTAGGAAGCAGAAAGCGAAGATAAATGTCCTTCCTCCCCCTCAGCCCCGAAGCACATGCACAACATGTTTCCCGCGGCTACTCACTGAAACAGGTGGATACACTTAACTCGCACACACCAGCCATTCAGTGAACGCAAACCCACAGCCTGAGCCTGTGCAACACGAAGGATGTGCCTCTGATAAAACAACAGGAACAAAAGCTGAAACGGTGAATTCTCGGCCAGCAGCGCAAGCATTTCTGGAGGTGAGATCTTAGGGGAAAAGCCTCTGCACCCCGCAACCCTGCCAGGCTTGGAGCAGGCACAGTAAATGTTTTCCAAATGCATCAAATAAGAGGACCCATATTGTGAGACCAATGATCTCAACCACTGAACATTACAATCACCCAAGTCACTGCTGAAACATATAGGTGACTGATGCTCTCCTCCGATTAATTAAATCAGGACACAACCACTCCCACAGGTCTGATGAAGGGACTGTCAGCATGCATGTTTAGTTTATACTGAAGAAAAACATTTAAAAATGGTTTTTGAGGTCCATCCCCTTCTAGTCCATCTCTTGCATAACAAGGAAAATTTTTGGCTAAGTAATAGAACCAAACATCAGTTTAAACATAGTTTGGATATGGTGATAGAAGTATGAGAAATATTTCTGAAGTTTATACACACATATGTCTTTCCTAAATGAATTTCGGCAAAACTCAAAAATGCTATAAAAATCAATCGATTTCCAGGCCCCCTCAGATTAGGCCAAACTGCAAACAGAAGACATTTAATGGAAGTAATTGGTTTTATAGGATTTCCAGATGAGGAATGTTAACTCTTGGAGACTTGGTAGGCCTTCAAATTGTTCAGTTTCACCCATCCTGAAAATTACTCTTTTTACTAAGACCTTTGAGAACAAATTCTGCGTTATTACATGATACCAAACCTTCTATCAACTAGACCGTGTTGTCCTTCAACCTAAAAATAACGCTTGACTCCCGGTGGTCGGTGGTGTGCTCCAAGCCACACCTACCGAATCAGAACCCACATGTTAGTAAGACCCAGGCTCCACGTGTGCACACGGAAAGTCTGAGGAGTGCTGGGTCAGGCTAAGTGGATCCAGACCGCTCCCCACCTTGGGACCCCCATAGCCCCAGTGCTGTGCACAGGAGGGATTGCAGCCCCATGAACTGCCTGGAACTCGGCAAATGCTGCATTCTTAAATTGAGGCCCTTGAAATAAGAAATCTTTGCCTTTACATCATCTGTGTTAAGAACAGGCTTTCTGGCAGAGGCTCACAGTCTCGAAAATATTTCACATCTCTGGAGAGAAAGACATCTTTTTCCATTTTGCCTTTGGCTCAGGAGTGAGGACTGTGTTATGTCGTGGGAAGGTCTAGCGTGGACGGGTAGGCCCAAGAGCACAGCCCATGTCCCATCCAGACAGCTGCTCTAAAAGGAGTAGAAGGGAGAGCGCCCGCTGTGAACTCTTGGGAGAAAAGCCCGTGAGGATGTGGGAACTAAGTGCTGAGTTTGCATTTCTGCCTTAGCAACTATGGGGTGGCTCCTTTAGATACTAGCCTCCAGCACGGAGAACTCTATTAAGAAATGCAGATCCCTACAGTTGGCAGAGTAGCCAACCAATCTATTCTGCCCCTCCCACTCTTCAACACCCGCTCTCTATGGGGGAAATTGAGATTGTCTCTTCATCCACCGTTCTCTAACCCACCTCCCCAAACCTCATCACACGATTTTTAAGGGCCCTCTAATGCTGTCAAAGCATTCTCTTTGTTCTGCTGTTGTCTATCACCTGCTAAGATGGGCTTTTTTTCTTTGCATTTAATAAGAATAAATGGCCCTGAGCTAGGAATATGAACACAGTAGTAGGAAACGATATCAGTGTCTATATTCCAAAATACAAGATAAATTCATTTCTGAAACAGACACAGCAGAGCTTCGGTCCTGATTGTTTCGGAGTGTCTAGCTGTCCAGGTACTTGTGGGGACACTCTGTTAGCCGTGTGACAAGGAACTGAGAGAAACAGCAGAAGGGCTTAAATTTATAACGAAGATTCTCATCACCCAAAGAATGTCTTTGTCTTATTATGTCGGAACCTTTGTGATTAGAGTATTTTTGGTTGCAAACATGTTACGACATTTTTTTCTTCCCTCCATGCTTAAAACACACACCAGTTACTACTGGGGCGAACTGAATGAGAGGACGCATGGCTGGTCCTCAGCATACAGTTCCTGGTAAAGAGCCGGAGATGAGTGAAGGCTGCACCTCCGTTCCTCCACCTCTAACAGAGGACAGAGCAGAACTTCGTGGGGGAAGGGGCATTTCAGTGAAAACGAAAGAAAGAAGGGTTTGCATAGTTGGAGCAGCTGAGGATGAAGGGAAATCCAGGCCAAGACAAGAATAAGTAAATTCAAATAAGTATGAAAGCAAGCAGAGATCAGCAGTGGCTGAATGTATTCAGAATATAGTGAAAAGTGGCTCTCGTAAGACAGGCTGGGGGTAATTTGTAAATAACATGTCTCTTGCAATAAAGCAATCTGTAATCAAACTGTGGACAGTAGTAGGATCATTAGTTTTTATATTCTGCCAATGTGTGGAATATTCCAAGTCATTTTTTTCTTTATGCTTCAAAAATTCATACTTGGAGATTGCTGTGTGCCTAGGAACATGGAGAACCATATTGAGGGTTGAGCGATTCTCTTCTGCAGCAAAGGAGGGGTGGCTTTTGCAAGTCACCTTCCCAAGAGCTGAGGCCCGAACAGCTCATTTCATCTCAGTGCTGTTCGTTTTCACGAAGCTGGCCCCTCGCAGGGGAACTGGATGAAACAGTGTGGAACAGAACAGGCGCGGGACTGCCGCAGACCAGGACCTGGCACACAGAAAATGTCTGGGGATTTACTTTCTTGGGCACAGACTTGGTTTTAGCCCTGATCTATTCGTCCTGGCCCATCCTTATTACTAACTGACTGTGTGCCTTTGGGCAAGTCTTGTAAAAAGAAAAAAAAAATCTCTAAGCCTTAATTCCTCATGTGGAAAAAAGTAGGATAATCATCCCTATTTCACAAAGATGCTGAAGAAATAATATTAGATGGTATATGTATATGAAGCCAGCATTTTAATAAATCTTCTTCAAGGTAGAACGAGCACCCTCATCAGTAAAACAATTTCCCAGCTTGCCTGCTCTGGAAACTCCCTTTCCGAGTGAGATAAAAGTATCCTGTCCCTCCCAAAACCGTCAGAGCAGCCAACGGCCATCTGGTTTGATTCAATGAGTATCTTTAAATAATGTGAGCATCCATATGATACAAATACCAAGGGACATTTCCGTTTCGCTTACAAAGAGATGGGGTTTGACTGGAGGGGGAAGAAAGTTCTTTAGCAGGAAGAACTTGCGTTTAAAAATCCCCCAAACAGTGCTCAACGAGATGCCTCGGTGGACGTCCACAATAAACTGTTGCTCTGGGGCTAATAATGGGTTGGCTTCTCCATGAACTTTTCACATTTTGCAAATCCAGAGAGTGAGATGAATTCCAAACAGAATTGAAAGCATGCTTGGGGAGTTCTCCAGGATGCTGGGGTGCGGAGCTCAGCGCAGTGCCTTAGCTGTTGGTGACATTTATGGAGCTATCTTGGAAAAGGGAGAAGCTTAGCAATTGAGCCAGATGGGCCTTGGGTCCCTCCCACTTGGGCTGCATCTGGTGCCTGAACACATAGGGGTGGCTTTGTGCACGCACACCCCCTGCACAGGCACACACGCAGAGTGCATTGCAAAACAACGTGCCAGGTGCTCAGAGCGCGCCGTGCTTGGCTGCTGGAGCCCGAAAACCGAGCCAGGATGCAGCACAGTTCGGATGGCTTTTCCTTCAGCACGGGAGGGAAGCAATCCCCTCTAAATTAAATGGCAGGTGTGAAACAGGTTTTCCTCTTTACGCTCCTCTACTGTGAATAAACAGAAATTCCTGCGCAAGTGCAAGATGATCCTTGTGTAATACATCCTGGGGCTTTGTTTTCCAGATGTGCAGCCACCAGTGGGTTCTCGGAGACGTCCGTGCAACCAGATCTGACTCCGGCGCCCCAGCCGTCCTCGCGGCCTGAGCCCGCGCCTCTCACCTCCTCCTGGCCCAGCAGCCCGAGCTCCCCAGCGTGCTGCTGTCTGGGAGCCTCCGCTCTTTGGCTTACGTTCAGTTTTCATACTTTAATTCTTATCCTTCAAAGCTGAAATTGAATTTACCTTTATAAACGCTCCTTGTTCCATATGGAGGATTTCTGGTTTCCTCTTGCTCGCTGTGGAAGGCCTCTTTCAAGACTGAGAAGAGACTTCTGAAGTTTTAAAGGTTATTTTTTTATTGTGAAAGAAAGGAGCTATAGAAACGGACTCTTCCCCACCAGTATTTCTGTGCTTACAGTGTGCCAGGCCCAGCTGAGCACATTACATATGCCATTTACGTGTAACTTCCAGGAAGACAAATGTCAGACCCATCCTCGGTGTTGTTCAGCATCCTGTCCATCTCTGTTGTGAATGTAGTTTGGAAAGGATCACAAACTCTGCAGGAGGCTGTGTGGGTTTACTCGGCTGCCCCAGTGTTCCCAAGCTGTATGACTTCAGGAAGTTAACCTAACCTATCTGTGCTTCTGTTCCTCACCTGTAACATGAGAGCTGCAAGGGTTATTATGAGGGTCAAAAGAATAAGTATGAAGTGCTCACAGCAGTGGCTGGCAACATCACTATTTTGTACACGTTCTCAACTGCTCTCGAGGGCTATTTTAGTCACTGAAAGCTGCCATTTGTATCCGCATGTACCTACAAAGAAACAGTGAATCTTGGAGGGGCTTTCCATCTGCTTGTCCCTAAGCCAGGAGCTTCCTGAGGGCAAGGACGGTCTCTTACTCATTCCTGCTTCTCCGAGGTCCAGAATATGTGCTTGCACACTGTGACTCATGGAATGAAAGCACGCGAACCTGACAGGCGACGTTAACAGAGCCCTTTCTCTGGAGCCCCGTCTTGTGCAATCCACCCTTATAGTGATCCTTAGGCTGGATCCACATAACGTAACCCCTTCGGCCAAGCATTTCAGTAACGGCACCCTCCCAACTTCTGAGCAGTAGCAGAGCAGACAAGACTTTATCTCCACTTCCAGCTTCCCTCCCACAAAGAAAGCCCACGGTGACAGTTTTCTTCTTTGCTTCTTCTCTGCACTACTGCGTGTGGGAGATGTTGGGGAAAACAGGAACAGACTCAGAGACAACCAATTTAGTGTAGAGATCCTGCACTTGGAAAAAAAAAAAGGAAAAGACATACGAGGATAAAGTTCCTTTGGGTTTCTGAACACGACTCGAACCCACGTCAGCGCCAGTCCCTGACACTACCCACTGATTCTCTGTATCACTAACTGGGTGTCCTGGATATCAACTCAATTTGGCACTATCTGCCCGGAGATAACATTCTATTCTGCAGGGTCAGTGGTCAGTCCCAAGACTAGCCGTCCTCTCCCTATCCAGAAATCAGTCACAAACCCACGTTGTCACCTGTGCTTCTGACCACCAGGCTGCATACTGGAGATTCCAACCGCCCCACCTTGGGGTGGACTTTGTCAGAATGGCTCCCGTGACTCAGGTGAACATGGTTCCTTCTGGATCATTCATTTATTACAAAAGAATACAACTCAGGAACAGCCAGATGCAAGAGATGCAAAGGGCAAGGTGTGGGGGAAAGGCTTAGAGCTTCCATGGCCTCTCCAGGCACACCACTGCCCCCAAAACTGCCCGTGCTCACCCACCCAGAAGCTATCGGAACCCCATCTTTTGGGGTTTTATGGAGGCTTCACTACAAAGACAGAATTGATCAAGTCACTGGTCAATGGCAACTGATTCAACCTCCAGTCCTTATCTCTCTCGAGTTGGGGGGTGGAAGGGAGACTAAAAGTTTCAATCCTTTAATCACATGGTTAGCTGTCCTGTCAACCAGCCCTCATCCTTAGGGATGGTCCAAATGTCACCTTATTAAGATAACAAAAAAACACCTTTTCTGTTCCCACCACTTCAGAAATTCCAAGGATGTAGGTCAAATATACATTTCTTATTCTAAATCACAGTATCACAAACATCCATGTGTATCGAGTGTCTATGTGTACCAGTTGTCTTGACAACGACACCATGAAAGTATTTTGTGAGGTTCACCTCAAAGTTCTTGAACACCACTCATTAAGGCAGCCAGACAACCAGGAGAGAGTCCTCTAGTTCTTGAAACCCAGACTCCTCGCTGAGAGGTCAGGACCAGAGCTACTGGCCACAGCTGACCTTTTCGGATGCCTCTGCCTCGCACTGACTTGAGGAAGGATCCCCCTCTAACATTGCAGGAGAAGGACCCAGCGTACGGTGGAAGGGCCTCGTGGAGGTGCCCCTCTCTCTGCTCGGCTTGCCACCACCCTCACTGTGCCCTCCTGGGCCTGCTGGCGTGCATCTTAGAGGCATGACTCTTTCTTTCAAGTGCAGCCAATTCATCGCCTCCATGTCAGTGTGGGCCTTGACACCAGATTTCAAGGGGAGAGAACTAGGAAGGCGGGTGAGGGTGGGACTCCACAGCCAAGTACACAGAGCTGACTTTTTGTTGCAAAGGTGTCCCTGGAGGGGGATTTTAGATAGAAATCTATAGTCTGGCATCAAAGTGAACATACATCATTTTGCAATTAATTCAGGGAGTTAAGAAGAAACATTAACTATTGATTCCAACTAGCTTTGGGGTCTTAATTAATTGTTTTCTCGTTCGAAAATCCCTTGACTCATGGTAGGGGCCCGGGGTGGGGGAAGCCTTCTCTGCAGTGGTGGCGTGGAACCGGAGCAGCTCCGGGCCTCCTTTGGCGGCACGACTGCTCTTCTCACCGCCCGGCCACTGGCCGTCACTTCTCCACGAAGCACGCAAGGTTCAGGGATCTTAGGCCATGATACAGCCACAGTCCCAGCCGAAGGCAAGCATTTTCCATGTCATTTAGAATTTAGTCAGTCTGGCCCTTTATATAAGTGGAGCCTGTGAGTGTGCATGCTCGTTAGGTGAGATGTTTTTGAACACCCTTTCTTACTTCCTAGGCTCTGAAAAAAAATTCCATTTCTGAGCAGATCTAGGTGTCTGGGGTCGTGGGGGCTGGCGTGCTTCGCCCGTCCCCGGGTTCCAGGTGTGACATCCAGCCTGCCCACGGAGGCCCCTCCGGTGTTACTTGCTGAAATCCTTAAGCGCATCGACCTTGACATCCATCTCCCTGAGCTTCTTCCAAAGGCCTTTATTTATGGTTTACAAGCGCATTCATCTCGCCTCTCCTGTTCACCTGTCGGGGATCTTTTCCAATTCTTGGTTGACAAGATAACGAATTGGCCCAGACACAGAAAGTAATCAGATATTGACACTTTCACTTGGAAACATTTAGCTTTGTTGAGAGAGAAATGGGTTTTCTTAGCACTTCCAAGGCTGACCTTGTACTATCAGGATCCAAGCCCGGAAAACTGGAGCAAAGAGATTTTACACGTATCATAAGTGAATGAGCATGCAGAGTCCTGCCACACTGGGGAAAACCCTCCACCACGCTCCAGGGAACACCAGGGCCAGAGAAAGGGGTGGGAGGGCAGCTGCTCGAGCCCCGTGTGCCAGCTCCCCCTTCAGAACGGAAGCAGGGAGGCTGTGGGCCTGGTGCCTTTGAGCACAGAGCAACTTCCCAGTAAGGCGCAGGTCGACCTCCACTGGGGTGCTCAGTGACAACAAGACTGGCTGATGGAGCTTCTTGGGCCTGTGGGCTGAGGAAGCAACACAGGGGTCTGCTTGTTTTTCTATAATGCAGAAAAAGTCGCCAGAGTGACTGAGCTCCCCAGATCAATGCAGAAGGACTAAGCGGGCTTGTGGCCTGGAAGGGGACCCGAGTCAGCACTGGTAACCATGGAGACAGGTCCAGAGACTGGCCCACAGGACACCCAATCCCTAATCCCCACTCACATGGGGAATTAAGCTAATATGATGGAGAAGCCTTAAAATTCCTCTCTAGGTCGATTTTTATTCAGGCCACTCAGCTTTCAAGGGAAGTATTCAATAATTTTCCCTGGAGAAGCAACATGGAAAAGACAAATGAAGAAATACCTAGATTTTCTTATTTAAAAGTGGACATTGTTTTATTAAGATAAAAAAAAATATGTTATGTAGGAAGCAGGTATCAAAGTGACAGATTTACATTTCCTTCCAAACTACAAAATAACTAAAATTCAAAAGGATACTGTGTGTCTCGATATATTAAATTGTTGAACTTTTCTGACAGATGACCGTGCTGGAGATCTACCAGGATGTGGGGGAGGGCTCCTCGCCTCCTGTGAGACTGGCCCGGACAAGTCAGACCTTCGCCCCGAGTGACAGGCCAGGAGCAGGGCTGCGCCGGGGACGCCCCACTATGTGGAAGCCCGCCTGTCCACGCACACGTGTGGCCCTCCCCACAGTGACGCGGCATTTTTTATTGGTTCCCAACCTCTAAAGAAACAGCAGCAAAGTGGAAGGACTGTTCTGTAGGCAAGTTTTCTCGAAAGGAGAAAGGAATCTCTTTTCGGAGCAGGGACCGAGGCTGTTACCCTTGAATGCACCTGGGCTGACAACTTAGCTCTGAGAGTACCCTGGGAGGTGGGAAAGGCACCTTTCTTGCTTTTCAACAGGGTGCATTTCAGGACACTGCCGTTAGCACTGAGACTGGAAAATGCTGCCAGCAGTGCAAATGAAGAAACGTGTGTGGGATCATGAGCTCGCAGTCGGCATGCCACGTCTAAGATACACATAATATTTCTGTTGTAAGGCACTCAGGGCAATCATTTTACACTACAGAAAAAAAATGACACTCTGCATTTTGTCCAATGTCACTAAATCCTCGAGCATAAGAAATGCCATAATCAGGAAAACAAACAAAACGCATTTTGCCCTCTGAGAACTCTGAGATAAACCAAAAATAACAGGGTCATCCTGTCTCTGCGTCTCCAGATAATCAACCCCTGAATGCTTGCCATTAGCCCGGGCTCAATCATCATGTAAATCCATTGCTCTTCTCTGACCGTGAACAGACTAATACAAATGTAATAACCTTGGGAATTTAATCTTTCTTTCATTAAATGCTTGTGGTTTTGTTTGGTGATGGAAGACTGCAGTCTTTCCGACACTTGCTCACTGACAGACAAACACTGCAATGAAGCCGCTCAGTGTTTCTGACGGGGAGTCTTCCTTCCACAGGGATTCCCAAAATTCCACTACGACAAAGTCTGCTGAGTCCGACAGGTCATGATTTATCCCCTTTCCCACCAGAATATAATTGGATAAATGTGATTTGTACATACAAGCGAGCACAAAGCTCATTTAACTAAGTCAGACATGCACACTATTAAGGAGCAAAAAATGTGTTTCATGTGTAGAAATTATATCTGCAAATACTCCCAGGGAAAATGAGCTGACACACCTCCCATGATTACGAAATCCCCTCAGAGGTGGTAAAGAGTGTCGGCAGGCAGGCAGGTTCACACTGGCACGGAGGTCCCAGAGAAAGAAGCCACCCCAAACTTGGAGACATACAGGTGCAACCTGCAGAGGTCAAAGGGGAGGTTCTTGGTTCCCAATCTCAACAGAGTTGATGTGTACAGTAAAATACTTCTGACACATAAAAGTAAGTTTACAAATCCAGGGTCTTTTTAAACATTCAGACAAAAATTAATTTTTAAGTTGAATATCATATGTGTCTAGTTTTGTTAATGACACCAAAGTACGTATTAAAAATACTTCTTATTACACCTATATTTAAAAAAAAAAAACTATTCCAAAGCCACAATATCAAATGATTTATACAAAACCAGAAAATTTCTAAGCAATTTTTGTGGTCAAATCGACATCTTGGAAGCAGGAAATTGACTATGAAGAGGGACCATAGAAAGAAAAAAGGGATGCGTGTACCACTTCCAATACGACCGAGAAGTTCATGAACCACAGGTAGACAAAGATAAAACTTTTCGTACTTGACAAAAACCAAACACGGTCGAGTCACCCTGACTTGGCCTGGACCGCAAATGGTGAAACTCTCACGGTTTCCTATAAATCTGAACTTTATAGAAGCATTTTTATTCCTGATGTTTGCTGTGCTGATGTCTGAAGATCTGTCTTGACATTTTTAAGTGATAATCATGTGAGAAACTGTTTGGGATTTGTTTGGGTTTTGGGGGGTTTTTTGCCTTGGACATACCAACATAATTTGGAAATCACAGCATTTGGGATTTTTTTTTATTTTCCATTGCATTTTTATTTGCTGAGCTCTTCATTCTGAAGTCTAACACCTTTACACTCATTTCCTTCTTAAATGTTCCTGTCTCTGAGTCTCCCTTTGGCAAGGCACAGTGTAAGTGCAAGTATTTCTTAAATGATTGTTTAAATGGAAGGCCACCGCCAGTTACCCACTGTCTAAAATAGTTATCTCAAGTAATTTTAGATTAGACTATTTTTCAAAGTGGAAAACAGTTATTTTTCTAATTAAAAATAAACTGCATGTACGTTTTAAATTAAAGAATACATAATTATATTTTTTAAATATTATAAACCAAGGTAGGAAAAAATCAGATATATATTATATATGCAGATGTATATATAATATATACACACTGATACACTCTATATCTGTACTGATATACAGGACATGTACATGTAGAATATGTATAATATATACAAATGTATATAGAATATACAGAAAATATACATATTTTATATACTGACTATATATGCAATATATTCTATTTAGCAAATTGACACTGGAGACATTTATGTTTTGTTCAAAATTTAGTGCGCTATATTAGGCTGCTGTTAATTCTCATGTCTCTGAAACTTTTCTCCCATTCTTTATTATCTTCTTAGGTTAAACGTCTGGAAATAGAATTGCTGAGACACAATTCGCACAGTTAAAGTATTTGAAACATACTGCTAAGTTGTCCTGCATGAAGATAAAGATTGTGCCAATTTATACATTTATGAAATATTACATTTCCACTATCTGCATCACAGTTATTTGAAAGTTAATTTATTTTTCCAATTACAGAATCTGTTTAAATTAATTATGCCATTAACTTTTTAATGCAAGTATTTGACTATATTGAAATAAAGTAAAAGGCATATGTGTGTTTGGTTTTACTTATACATCTATTATAAAATTTCATTATAAATAAGTTCCTATGCAGTCATTGGCAGTGTTAGCACTCACAAATCTTGACTGTTATTAACATGCATATTTATTTCATGCATACTTACCGAAATTCCGATATACTGGAATTGCCAAAAAAGTTATAGTCACTAATAAGCATATTAAGTTGTTGTGACTATCATTTAAAAAACAAATAGCTTTGGAAATAGAAGTTTTAATCTAAACCACATGTGTGAATTTGCAAGTTATTCTTTCCTACTGTGCATGCCAACCGCCACTTGAGTTTGAGCCCTGATGTATCCGAAGCCATGTATGCAGTCCATGCACAAATACACAAATCACAGTCGCTGTTATTCCAACACAATCCTGAATTTTGATTCTCTAGGGAGTTAGCTTTGTAGTTGGAGTCCATATCGTGTTAAAGGTCACACGAGTTATGGGACTGAGTAATAAATATTAACTCAATTTCCTGGTCGCCCCTCTCGTCCTGAAGACCTGTTGATAACTGGTCCACACAAAGCCACCTTGAGCTCTAATATTTCAGCGTGGCCTGGTCCTGCTCACCCGCCCCACACACACGCACACAAACCACTTTAAAAGGAACCAGATGCGGAGCACATGGCTGGGGCCTCCGGCAGAGCCTGCGCCTTCTGGAGGTCCGCTTCACCGGGTGTCTTACCGTTTCAGAAGGGGCAATTAATTTCCTCCCGGCTCGGTGCAGAACACCACGGAATGCCGGGGGCCTGGCTGGCTTGCTTTCTGCGACGCTGCGTTCACACGTTTTGTAAAATATGGCTTTAATAAAAAACGTGACGGCATGACGGCAGCGCTCAGTCAGTCACCCACGCGGTGCACGGTCATTCAGATTCCTCTCGGGGAGCGAAATGAGGCCCGTACTATGGGATGGTGTCTGCTAGTGAGCTTGCCGAGAACCACGGGAGGGTGGGCAGCACGTGGTGCCCTCACTCACCACTGGCACGTGGATTTTTTCAAAGTCCCCTAAGTGGTTTCTTAAAGATGCAAATTAAGCCTCAAAATGAAAAGTGAGAAGAACCCCAGAGACACACTGAGAAGCCAGGTTCAAGTATTGCCTTTGGCTTATAGATACGTCACACTGATTAATGAACAGAAAAAGAAAACCTGGTAACTGAGGCACAAATATGTCGCCACATTCACACACAAAGGGCAATGCTATTTTGAACAAATGAGGAATCTACACTCCTAATTGATAGGATATTTTGAAAAACTGTTACATGTATTCTTAAAAAAATACTTTTCCTTTTCTTTTGTCTCTATTTTATTCTTACTCTATGGCAGGTTCGTGGCAAGGAGGAAGTTCTTCCCTTCCAGGTCTGGCAGCGCTCCCTGCTCCCTGCAAGGATCAGTGAACACTGCTTCCTGCTTCTGGAGACAGTGCCCATCCCTGCTTCCTCTGGGCTGACACGCACATGCACACTCACACACTCACACATCCCTTTATCTTTACTTGACATTGACCTAGAAACATTAGACATTATTACACATTCTACAGGTCAAACCAAGAATTTTAAAAGTGTCATGAATGGCCCCGGGTTTATTTAAGGTTATCAGGTCAGTTGTTGATTGTCCAGGTTAAGTTTTGAAGCCTGACTGATGACCCAAGGTGTTCGAGATGGAATCCACCGCGTTCACGGCGCCACGTGAGGGTGTGCCCTGCCCCAGGGAGGCCCCAGCCGCCCACCTGTCTTCAGTACCCAGAGCACCACGCTGCTGGTCTCCCCGCTCCCGTCACTGCTTATCAGCAACTTTGTCCACCCGGAGCCTGGAGAGGGCAGCGCTCCCACCTCTGTTCCCATTCGCTGTGGGGCCTCAGCCAAGTTCCTCACGTGCCCAAACTCAGTTTCTTCATTTTCCCTGACAGACAACAACCTCTCGTGAGCATGGGGTTTCCTATAAAGCAACTAGCACCTTTCCTGGCACAAAGTGGACACTGACCACACCACAGTTAATTTCATTCTTGGCTCCCAAGGGCCACAGTATGGCGTCTAGTGCAACTCCTTTGACTGACTGCCAACTGAGCAAAGCATCACGAAGACCAACGTCAAGGCTACTGAGAAACACCAAAGCTACAGGAGACCCATTTTTCCGTATGACAATGGCAGAATGCCACTCCTACCTCTGTAGGCCAGCTGTGCATGGAGCAGCACCCAATGTGAGTGTGTGTGTGCACATGTGCACATGTGTGTATGCACACGAATGCCCAAGCATCGCCCTCTCCCTCTTCGACAGCTGCCCACACACTTCTCCTCAGCTTTTGCCCTACAGAGGCAAAAAAGGTGGGGCCAATAAAAAAAATTCACCTACACTAGAAACACTGGACGGCATCACACCACCAGCAAAAATGAAAAGACACGGAAGGCCAGCCCACTGAGTGCCCTTTTCCCAGAGATGACCACAGTAGGGTAACAAAGCGTGGTAAAGACCAACAGCACGCCACCCACTTGCAACTGCTTGGAGAAAACATCTCTCTCATAATAATCTTAGGGAGAGAGAGTAGGTGTTTTTGTCTCTCCTTTGTGAGGAGCGGCTTATTTTTATGGCTAGTAAGAGGAAATAAATTTTCCTGAAATGGCTCCTCGGTAGATCTGGATCCCTGCAGCCCACTGTGCATGCATAGATAAGCAGAGGTCAGCGGGATGTTACGGCTTCCACAGTGAGGCTCAGGTAGACGCTGCGCCGCATGGCTTGGGGAGGGAGCTCCTGGGCTGATGCAACCGATCCGAGCCCCTTTGGAGACTGGCTGGAGAGGAGATTCCTGCGCCAGAGGCTATCAGAGGAGATGCCTGTCAGTTGCCTGTCACCCGGCATCTGTTTTGCTGGTGGGATTTAATATTCTGCAGGAGATTAGAATGTGTTGCTTTTGTCACTGTGGAAAGTCCGCAGATAATTTTTCAGGCACGTGTTTGACAGGTTTCAAAGGAGTGGCGTGTGTGTCCCTGATTAATGACTTCCTCCTGGGTTCCTGAGGCATTGAGGCATTTCATTAAAATACAAAAACAGGGAAGTGCTCGGAGATAGTGGAGAGAATCTGGGCCCAGGGCCCATTCTGGGAGCAACTGAGAGTTTCAGACTCAACTGCTCTGCAGACAGACCCTCAAGCAGCCCTCACTTGGGAGTGACCCTGCATTCGTAACCACATTTCCCATTTATTCAACAAATATTTACCTAGTAGCCACCGAGCACACAGCTCCACAGGCCTGCCCTTAAAATGTTTAATTTCTAATAGAGACAGAAGGGAGAATTAATTCAATAAGCTCTGAGTGCCTTGTACGCTGCTAACGCACCAGCTTCTGGAAATCTAAAAGGGAGAGAGAAGCAAGAAAGGTCACGAATATTTAGTGAGCACTTGTAATGGTCCAGACAATATATTAGGCACTTGTACAAGGTTTTCCTCATTTTATCCTTGTAGTTATTCTTATCTCCATATTTTGGTGTAAAAAGAGCTAATATTCAAAGAGATCTTGGCAATAAGAGGTGGTATCAGCATGCAAACCCAGGTAGTCTGGCTGCCGCAGAGGGGGAAAGAGGGCGGGGGAGCGGGGAAGGTGTGCCTGGACAGAAAGGGCTCCTCTGAGGACATGGAGCTGAGCCTCGGGTCCTGCAGGGGAACAGGATAAAAGCAGCAAACATCAGACAGGCTCTGAGGACAAGGAAAGCGTGAAGCTGCTTTGGGTAGACAGGAGTGGCCCTCACTGCATCCAGCCTGCTTTCTTTTTAATGTGGCAGAGAAAGCAGTGAGAGTGAGCATTTCTCTCCTGCACCAGATCAGCGCAGGCTGAGGCAGGGATGCTAGGACTCCACAGAAGATAATAGTGCCTGTGCCAACCCCGCCCTCCCCCTGAGCGCTCCCTAGCTCCCTCTGCCTTGGCCCTGCAGCCCTCACGCCCCTGACCAGGGTCTCCTCCACTCCTCCTCCTGCCTCTCTTCCAGAGGCTCCCTGGCCACAGCTCAGCCTCCTGACTCTGCCCTTAGGATGACTTTCTCAGCAAGCTCCAGCCTCACCTCCTTCCCGGCTCCACCCAGGGGACCTCAAACGCCTCCTTAGGCTTGAACTCTGGCTCCTGAGTTTTTGAAACATCGACTCTGACTTTGAGTCACTGCTGTGAGCCCTCCTTCTTTCCTACTCCCTTTTCCCAGCTTAGTGCAAGTTCACATTCCTTCCCACCTGGACTACGGTGGCCTCTTAGTAGCCCCTCCTAATGGTCCATTCTTAAAGCCCACATGAATGGTCATGAAACTGTGCTCATGGGCATCTCTCTTGGTACTGTGTGAGCGCTTCCAGACAGAGATCAGAGTGGTGCCTGTTCACAGTCCCAGTACCTGTTACTCTCTAGGCTCTTGGGGACTCTTGTGGGATGAGCAGCTTACCTGACCCCCCAGTCTACCATGCACACAATGGCAAATTCAACTTGCTAACATTCTCCTAGGAAAATGCAGTGGCTCCCCACTACAGACAGAATAAAGCTTAAATTCCATGGCCTGCCATTGGACGCCACTCACAAACTGGCCCTGGCTAACTCTTTCAGTCCTGTCTCTTACCACTCTCCAAGGGTACCTCGTCGTTCCAGCAAATTCTGCCCCTCCACTCACCCATCAAACTCACGCTTTCTTGCTTGCCCTCACTGTGTCCTCTCCTCCTCTTACTTCTTAAATCCCGCTCATCTTGCAAAGCAAAATTGAATCCCGCCCCACTCTCAAGTCTTCTTTGATTCCCCTAGCCTTAGATCATCACTCCCTTTGGCAAGCTCCACGGGCACCAAAGGTCTAAGACACACATTGTCCCCTAGATGCCCTTTCCTGTGAGGTGGCCATTATGTGACTTGAGCTGGTCTCTCTACTAGATCGTAAACTCCATGAGGACCAGGACCCTGGCCCACAGAACACTGGCACCTCCGTTGCGCCCTGCATTTGCAGGATGCTGGATGAAGCTCTCTTCATGTTATCATGAGTACATATATTCCAGTACAAAGAGATATACATACATATATTCCCTTTTCCCCAGAACTTAGAGGAGAAGATAATTCTTCAAAATGCACCCTTTCCTTCCCACAGGAGTCAGATTCCAATCATCATTCAACGCGCATGCACGACGCAAGTCAACTCAGATCTTCCTCTGCAAGGCTTCTTCTGCGGTGGCCTTGTCTGCAGGGCACATACCTGTCTGCGTGGCGAACGGCTGGGTGTGTGACATTTCAAGCACAGGTTCAGTTAGGGACGGCGATTCAATTACAGTGTTTGATACCTGTAATGGGAGCCACTTGTTCTTTTTGAGTGAATTTGAAAGAAGAAAAAAGAAAAGAAAGAAAGCCTCTTGTACTCAGAAGTCCTTGCTGAGTCAGCGCTTGGCCCACTTTTCATTTGTGTCCATGTGCTTCATACTAAAACCCATCCTGTGCGTGTGATACAGTTCGGCCCGGAGAGTCAGTGGTTTATGCTAGGGTGTGCTGCCTGTAGACGGTACACTGACTTTCTCAGCTTAATTAAATATCTGCCTGGAGGGATTACAGCCAAGCAGTGGCTGAGGCCTGAAACCCTACCCACGCTTGCTTTTGCATACTTCTTGCTTCTGAATGGCTGGGCTCAAAGGCCTCAAAGAAAGAGGCTGTTGTTGGGCAATGAGGTTGCATTACCTGCCCATCCAGTGTGGTGAATTCTCCTCATGCTGAAAATATTAAGCTGAACAAGATTCTGGGATCCCTGCAAAGGAGCAAGGTGAGTGGGAAGTCGCAATGACTTTGCAAAGTAATCCCAGCCCGAAACACTGATACAGGAGCAAACTCCCCCTTCTGACTGTCTGGAAAAGAAACATGGGGATTAGGAGAGAGGGTGGGGTTTCCATTGCAGCCCCTTTTAGCTCTGTGGGTATGTGCGCAGTTTCTCCAGACAACAACCTTGTGTTTCCGAGCCTCACAGTAGTGTCCGTGTGCTCTTATGTCAAAGATTTCAGATGCATGTGAAGTTTTCGAGATGATTGGCCAACCAGCATCTAGTTCTTCAGCGTCCATTCATTTTCTGTTTCAGGAGGCCACTGACCACACCTGGGTCCTGGCAGCATCCCCATGGTCACACGCAAGGACTTCCCAAGGTAAATCAGAGCCATTAAATCTAATATTAAGGTCTGTATTCATCGCTCCAAGATGCTGTATAATTTTGGTACTATTTGTAAATGAAAAATATTTTCATTCAATTTTCAAATGGCCCCACTGCTTGCCTAATGTGAGTCTGCGAAAAGCAAATCCATATCATATATCCATTTTTATTGATGGCTTGGGAATAGTTTGGGCAAAGGTCATAGCATTTGGGATCCGATGAACCAGAGTTCAAGTCCTACACATGAGATTGTGGAGAAGTCCCTTGCTGTATCTGTTTCCTCCACTATAAAAGGGGGCACAATACCTGGTGCCCAGGACTGCAGGGAAGTGACCAAGGGAGACAATGGTTTCAAAGTGCATTGCATGTGGCTGGCACATAGTAGGTATTAAGTACATGGTGTATATTTTGTTCTTTCTTTTCTAGCAGTGAATCAGATGGTGCTCATATAATGCCTAAGGAACCTGTTACTTTAGTTTGTAAACACTTTAATAATTTACTGCCAATAAATAACAAGGAAAAACTGATGGCCTGAGCCGTCCCACACAGCTTATTCAGAACACCACCGCTCACTGGAGTGTCGCCTGGTTATGGGTGCCATATCGGGAAGCAATAACATCAGTGACTCCCATGTGTGGTGGAAACAGAATAAAGAGGTAAGAGAGATTGCCAATCAAAAATTAAAAGCCTTGCGTCCAGTCCCGTTTTCCATTGACGAAACTGGTGTTTTCTCGATCCGCGCACACATGTGTTTATTTGCTGCCTTCCTTTAGTTTCATCACATCTGTCTTTCTCGATTGCTCAGCTGCAACACAGTCTCAAATATTTTATGATACCTAATTTGAAGAAAATTGTTCCACCATGGTAACAAAATAACAACACGTGTAATGGAAAATATTAAATGTAATTCCCTACTGCACAGAACATTATAAATGTCATCTATATTTATTCAACATGTAAGTAGAAAATCAAAGCTATCTGAGGCTGGGGGGTGGGGGGATACATACAGGGTCCCTTCCTGATAGGGGGATTTTCTATACTTGGAGTAGAGAAATATTCTGGGGTGTCCTCTGATATAACAGTTTCCAACATGACTGAAAGTTGCTCTCTAATCCAAATGCATCCCATTTTTCTCATTAGATTAGTTTTATATACCTTGTTAAGACGAGGTGGCCTTCGGCCACAGCATTGCAGTATGACAAAGGTAACTATACTAAAGAAGGCGTGGAGTCAGACCAAAGATTAAGATGTTTTATATAGGTCTGCAATTGTCATCTCTTTAGAAGAGGAACTACTGGGAAAGCGGAGCTGAAGTTTTGTTGAGTCACAGTGAGCCAGGAGAGCCTTTTTCCTAATGGCCGTGGAGAATCAGCCTAACTCATGAAGCAGTGCCTTCGAAACCTACGATAGAGGGAAGTGTGCTACTTTGATAATGGGTTCAACTGCCACTGCAGTCCTGGCCAGAGCCTCACATGTCCCCCAGAAAGTGGCAGGATCAGCAGTCAAGCAGAGACACACCCAGCTGCAGACCCCGGGCTCCCTCTACTTCCCCCTGCGACGCTCAGCATTATTGCAACCCACTTCCCACAGACAAAAGGGCCTCAAATGGCGGTCGGGGATTTGTCTCCCCTGGTGGCATTCCAGGGAATCTGCTCCAGACGTGGTTTTAAAAAGCAAACACAGGCTGAGCAAAGAGATGGCATACAAAATGTTTTTATCCTGGAGAAACAAACCTGCAGTGTGCTTCATCCGGATCAGCTGGAGTCAAACCTGTGCTGAGCTGTGTGCCCGACCCTGCACGGCTTCCTCCGAGGAAGAAAATGAGGAATGGGCTGTGTGTGAACGCCGCAGCCGTGGGTTCTCTGAAACAGCATCCTCTCGGGGAAGAAGAATCCCATTGAATATTGCTGACTGACAGCCTTTTAATCTCAGAACTGGTACCTCAATCTCAGCAGTTGCCACAACAAGAAAGATAAAGATAAGGCTGACTTTGGGGGGAAAGGTCGTCCCCAGGGTTGCCAAGAGCTGAGTTAGCAGGTGACACTCATAAACAAGCTCCATTACGTCCCACCTCCTTTATGCAGCTGGGTCATACAGCCAAGGGATGCCCCCCTCACCCGATGTAGATGTGCTGGTTCCCCAGTGCACATGCAGCCCCCAGTCTGTGCGACACACGTGTATTAAGTTCCGAGGGTCACCGCTCTCCCGGGTCAGCGTTTTTCTCACCCCTCCAGTAAATCAGGCATGACAGACCAGTGCGTCCTCCACGCTCTGCTCTCCCCCAAATACCCTGTTCAATCAATACCAATTCCCGATGGTTCCATCACAGGAGAGGTTGCACCCTGGGCTGGTGCGCTGCCAGCCTGCAGGCCTCACGACAGCTGAACAACATCGAAGGGACGCGTTAGGGGTGACACACTGCCCCAGTGTGACATGCTGGGGAATGCTCATCTTCAGCTGCTACAAGCCCAGGGGTGTCAACGTGGGGAAGCCCATATTCTTATAAAATTTTTTCCCACCTGGCCTTTCACAATCCCTTAGAAATACTTCTCAAGAACCACACCCTAAGACAACATATTTTGAAGTCGATGGCATGACAGAATATTGACTTGAAATGTCGTGAGGTAAATGTAACTGAGCTGCAGCTATATACGAATCTGCTGATGGTCGGGATCCACTCATAACCACCCCTGAAAATGTAGGTCGTGTAAGTGGTTATTTATTAGCAGCTGCTTATTAAATCATCATGCAGTCAGAGATTTCCACTTTATACCTGAAACTAAGCCCAGGCTTTGTCTTGTTAGTGGAATTGCAAGTGAGCACAGGGTCCCTGGCACAAGGATGTCTTTTATCATCATGCGTCACTGTTACAGACTGAATGTTCGTTCTACTGGACACTGCCAGCTTGGAGCTGGCCGGGGCTTTGCCTGTGTACTTGGTAAGTGTGCCCCAGGAATAAGGATGACGCTCAGCACTTGTAGAATGAGTGAACTACTGAAGGCCCCCAGTGATGAAATTGTGCCTTTCAGCTATGGCTTTACTGGTTTATGATGATATGCACTTGCTGAGGCTGATACACGCACTGTCCTTGCCTACCCCTCCTCCCTCACGGTCCCCCCTTTAATGCCAGCGTGTATTCCTGCCAGTGGCGTTCTCCCTGCCTTTGGAGCTGCTGCCCACTATCCTCTCATTCAAAAGTTTATGTACTATTCATACATGTGTGCATCTGGAACTGTTTGCTGAATTTAAATCCCCTGCCGTGCTGGTGAATAATGTCACATATATCCTATAATGCTTCGAAGTATGATTTTCGATGCTTTTCGGTTTCGATTCATTGTATCATGACATGTTAATCCCCAGGAAGGATTCAGACTCTCCAGGAAGTAGAAGGGCACATGAAAGGATACCAGCCGCAGCACCGCGTGAGGCCTGCTGCCTACGACTGCCCCACACCACCACAGCCTTCAGGGCAATGCGGCTGAGCCTTTATGGAGGCGTTCCCAGGTTCTTCCAGCGTGAGCATAATCTCCCTGGAACGCTCTGAGCCTTATCCTTCACATGACCTTGGGAGACACCAGAGTATGCAGCTTCCACATGGGAAGTGCTGGGCAACCTGTTTCCAAAGCTCCAGGTAAAAGTTTGCGAGGATTCGGAGGAGTGGGTGACTTCAGTTAAATTGCCCTTGGAACCTGGTTTCTTAAGGGTCGAGACAGCACGTCTATTTCACTAAAAATGATCCTATTTCAAGTCTCAAAGACAAGAGAGAAAACTGCAGGCTCTCAGTGTGGGGCTCCCCTTCCTCTCCGCTCCGACAAGGGGCTCCATCTTTCAGGCCAGGCCTCGCTCGCGCTGTACTTCAGTGGGCTTTCTTCCCAACCACTTCCTAGTCAGTCTGGTCACCACCTCTGCTTCTCAGCTCCCTCACTGATACAGTGAGGTCGGTAACAGCACGTCCTCTACAGAGCCGTCAGAACGAAATGAGAGAAAATACGCAAGGGCTCAGCATCTGAGCCTGCAACCGGCACACGGCAAGTCTTCAATAAATGCCAGCGCTTGTGACCAAAACTTTCCCCCTTCTCAAAGAAATCGTGGGTAGGGCTTGGGATGAGGAAACTAGGAGGTTTTATGGGGAGAAGAATCTGGAAATTGGATGTGATAAAAAAAAATCTGAAAGTACTAATGTGGTGAAATAGTTCTGGACCCAGAATCATGAGGTCTGGACTGAGTTCGGGCTCTGGGGCCAATTAACTGTGGGACTGGGGCTGGACGAGTATTTTCTGGGCCGAGACCACTTGCCAGGCACTGAGGATCCAGAGCCAGTAAAACCTTGTCCCTGTTCTCCAGGCTTTCACAGACTTGTCAAAGAGAAAACTATGTGAATGCAGAAATAAAATACTATGTGATTCACACAATAAAACAATTAGAAACAAGAGAACCGTTTATATTCTCTGGAGAGTCACAGAAGGCTTCTCCAGTTTGAAAGGTCACTGGGGTGAGCTGATGTGAGCAGAACTGCGGGGGTGAGGGGAATCACAGACTTGGGGAAAAACTCAAACCAGCACCTTCGAGTTGAGTGAATTTGGGTAAGTTGTTTACCCTGCTCTCAGCCTCAGTTTCTTTTTCTGTAAACCACCTGTTCTGCAGGATTCTGAGAAATATTGGAAATAATCCGTGTCGAGCATCCAGCTGGAATCGTTAATGCAGCTTAAGTGTCGGGCACACGGTGGAAACACAGTTGGGCCGTCCCGCCCCTCTGAAACCCGCTCAGCCCTCCCCCTCTGCCCCTCTATGCATCAGACCCAAAGGAATGCTATGTTGTCACCTCTGAGTGCAGTGTTAGAAGCTGCTATGAACTTTACTGGAACTGAAAGTTTAATATGGAAAGTTTCATGAGTAGTTGTTAGTTCAGGTAGAGAGCCTGGGTGAATACAGACGTGAACATATTTCTCAATTTCATCAGCTTGTCTACCAAGGCAAGGCAAGGTTAGTCATTCCTTCCGCCTTTCACTTCTCCTCCATTTCTTGTGGGAAGTTATTCCAACCAACAAATTATCATCAATCCTATTTTCTCCTTCCCGGTGGGCAAGACAAACCTCCCGGCAGTCTCAGCCTCACAAGAAAACATCTTCTGCTAGAGAAAATTCCGAGCCTCTCACCCCACCCAAATCAAGAAACAAAGTCCCTTCCCTGAACTGGGAAGCCCAAATTTCAAATTGCAGCCTTACCCATAAACGCTTCTAGCTTGACAACTCAATTGGATGGCAGAAATGAGCCCACATTCTACCATCACGGAACTGCAAAGGGAAAGGATGCTCAGAGATCAACTGGTCCTTCTTAATCCTTGGGTGAGATCTTAGAGCAGAAAGGGGCATCAAGTAAAACTGAGGAAATGGGAGCTATGTATGGACTTGAGCCAATGCTAATCTATCAACATCAGTCCATGCATTGTGTCAAATGGACCACACTAATGTATGATGTTAACAATAGGGAAAATGGGGTGTAAGCTATGTGGAAACTGTCCCTTCTCGGCACTTTTTCTGTAAGTCTAATACTACTCTAAAATTAAGAATTAACTATGATTGACACATCAGCT
This sequence comes from Tonatia bakeri, assembly GCA_004024845.1. NCBI lineage: Eukaryota > Metazoa > Chordata > Mammalia > Chiroptera > Phyllostomidae > Tonatia > Tonatia bakeri. Next base: position 105,815 of record PVIA01005892.1, read on the forward strand.
ATTTAAATTTCTAGCCCATGAGTCACAGGGTGAGTCTCTCCAGGATGGACTATATAGGACAGTCTAAATGATCTGTACAATGTTGGTCTCAAAACTTGTCCTTCCTGGTGACTAATCTTGCGATTTTGGATTAGGATGATGCATCTCAACTTTTTCCACACTCAGTGAATTTTCCCCAGTTCCTTGCAGGCTGATAGATCTGACCAAAAAGATGCCTAGAAAATATATGTATTTAGACAAAAGATCCAGTAGAGAGCCACCTATGGGACCTAGTTGCCCAAATAATACTTTTTCCTGGAAAAACACTTATATAAGCCTCATTTTATAAGGAAACTGGAAGGGAAATATGGCTAGGATTAAAATGGCAATGCAATGATTCCTCTAGGCATAAACTAAATGGAAAATCATGGCGTATAGCTCCTGGATTAAATGCTATATTACTACAGAGGAGCAGGTGAGGGGGCCGGGTGGAGGGGGAGAAAATATCTAAAAGAACAGAACTGGACAAGTTTCCTATCCTCTGCTCTGGAGTTCATTAAGAATAATTTTCTCCCTCCACACACTAAAGTGCAATTTTTTCTGCAAATTACTCAGGTCTTGAAATTGAAGAGCATGCTCCTCACGGACATGGCACTCTGCAGAGCCCCGAGGTGCGTCGGGGCCCACGGACTGGCAGCGTGCAATCTTCACTAGACCCGGGAAGAACCCCAAGATCCACTCTTTGTTGACAGCCCGTACATAGTTGCTTTTCACAACAGCATTAACACCAGCAAGAAGGGAAGTTCAAGGAGGGAGGAGGGCACAGAACTTGAAGTAACAGGGCTGAGAAACAGTTTGGAGCTTACTTATTATGACAGCTGGATGCTGGTGCTGGAAAAGCTGCCTCTCAGCATAAAGCTCGTGGCAGATGAGGTGAACGGTGTCCCTGCACTGCAGACCAGGGAACCAAACCGCGTGGGAGAACATGAGGCTAAGTCTGTAGTGATGCCTCCTGGGGGAGCAGGTGCAAGGACCACACACAGCACTGAGGAGAGACACCCCAGGCTTCCTCTCACACTTCCCCTGAGCACACCCCTCCCTCTTTGCTCCCGTCTCCCTCTGGCCTCCCCAGAGCCCCTCAAGAGCAAACCATTCATCCCTTTTGCATTTCCCCATAACCTGCGGCACCTGTTTGGGTTCGGTGGCATGCAGAAAGAAGGGACCACCTTGGCTTTGCTCCAGAACCA
>PVIA01005893.1:0-107044 GCA_004024845.1 Tonatia bakeri
GAAAATGGGCCAACTGTAGTTGCATAATCAATAAAATAAAGAATTAAAAAAAAAACTACCCACAAAGAAAAAAAAATATCCATATAATAGGGATACCACAAGGAGAAGAAGAAGAGCAAGGGATAGAAAACCCATTTGAAAAAGTAATGATGGAAAACTTCCCTAATTTGATGAGAGAAAAAAATCACACAAATCCAGGAAATGCAGAGTCCCAATCAAGAGGAACCCAAAGAGGCCCATCTCAAGACACATCATAATTAAAATGGCAAAAGTTCAAGATAAAGAGAGAATCTTAAAAGCAGCAAGGGAGAAACAGGAAGTAACATACAAGAGAGCCCCCAAAAGGCTAGCAGCTGACTTCTAAATGGAAACGTTCCAAGCCAGAAGATAATGGCAAAAATATTCCAAGTAATGAGAACCAGAGGTCTGCAACCAAGGCTACTTTACACAGCAAGACTCTCAATCAAAATAGAAAGCCAAATAAGGAGCCTCCCAGACAAAGTAAGTGTAAAAGAATACACCTCCACCAAACCAGCTCTGCAAGAGATGCTAAAGGGACTGCTTTAATGAAAGGAAGGAAAAGAGAGACAGAGAGAGGAACACAGGCACATAAATGGCAATGTATAAGTAAGTACATATCAATAATAACTTTAAATGTAAATGGATTAAATGCTTCAATCAAAAAACATACAATAGTTGAATGGATAAGAAAGAATGACGCACACATATGCTGCCTACAAGACACCCACCTCAGGACAAAAGATCTACACAGACTGAAAGTGAAGGGCTGGAAACAAATTTTCCAAGCAAATGGACAGGAAAAAAAACCTGGGGTAGCAATACTCATATCAGACAAAATAGACTTCAAAGAGGGACATAAAGAGAGACCCAGAAGGTCACTTCATAATATTCAAGGGAAGAATCCACCAAGAAGACATAAGCATTGTAAATATATATGCACCCAACATAGGAACACCGAAATGCATCAAAAAATCTTAGAGGACTTAATGAAAGATATTGACAGCAACACAATTATCATAGAGGATTTTAACACCCCACTGTCAAAAATGGACAGATCTTTCAAATGAAATATCAACAAAGATATTGTGGCATTGAACAATGCCCCAGATGAAATGGACTTAACTGATATGTATAGAGCCCTCCACCCCAAAGAAGCTAAATACACCTTCTTTTCAAATGCATGTGGAACATTTTAAAAGATAGACCACATGATAGGACACAAAAGAAGCCTCAACTAATTCAAGAAAATTGAAATCATACCAAGCATTTTCTCAGATCACAAGGGACTGAAACTAGAAACCAACCCCAAGGAAAAAAACCCAAAACACTCAAAATCATGGAGATTAAATAGCATGCTATTAAACAATGAATGGATCAAGAATGAAATTAGGGAAGAAATCAAAAGGTGTCTGGAAACAAATGAAAATGAACTCACAACAACCCAAAACTTATGGGACACAGCAAAAAGGCAGTCTTGAGAGGGAAGTTCATAGTGATACAGGCATACCTAAAAAAGATAGAAATATTTCAAACAAACAACCTAACCCTACATCTACAAGAACTAGAGGAACAACAACAAAGACAGCTCAGAGCAAGTAGAAGGAAGGAAATAATCAAGATCAGAGCAGAGTGAAATGACATAGAGATTAAAAGCACAATTCTAAGGATCAATGAATCCAGGAGCTGCTTTTTTGAAAACATAAACAAAATCGACAAGCCTTTAAGCAGGCTCATCAAGAAAAAAAGAGAGAAGACCCAAATAAACACAATCAGAAATGAAAGAGGAGAGATTACAACTGACACCACAGAAATACAAAGGATTGTAAGAAATCACTATGAAGAACTGTATGCCAAGAAATTTGAAAACCTAGGTAAAATGGACAAATTTCTAGAAGAATATAGTCTTCCAAAGCTCAATGAAGAAGGAGAAAGCCTGAACAGAACAATAACAGCAAATGAAATTGAAGCAGTAATCAAAAAACTCCCAACACACAAAAGCCCTGGACCAGATGGTTTCACAGGAGAATCCTAAAAAGCATTTAAGGAAGAGCTAACCTCTATCCTTCACAGACTATTCCCAAAAATCCAGAATGATGGAAGACTCCCAAACTCTTTTCATGAGGCCAGCATCATCCTAATCCCAAAACCAGATAAAGACACAACAAAGAAAGAAAACTTCAGGCAAATATCGCTGATGAACATAGACGCTAAAATCCTCAAGAAAATATTGGCAAACTGCATCCAACAATACATTAAAAAGATCATACACTATGACCAAGTGGGATTCATCCCGGGGATGCAAGGATGGTACAATATTCGCAAATCAGTAAATGTAATACATCACATAAACAAAAGCAAAGACAAAAATCACATGATCATAACAATAGATGCAGAAAAAGCATTCGATAAGGTAAAGCACCCATTTATGATAGAAATACTCAGCAAAATGGGAATAGAGAGAGCATTCCTCAACACAATAAAGGCCATATATGAGAGACCTACATATACTCAATGGGCAAAAACTAAAAGCTTTTCCACTAAGATCAGGAACAAGACAAGGTAGTCCACTTCACCACTTCTATTCAACATAGTATTGGAAGTTTTAGCCACAGCGATTAGACAAGAAAAAGAAAAGAAGACATTCAAAATGTCTTCGGAAAGGAGGAAAGGAGGAAACAAAGCTGTCACTGTTTGCAGATGACATCATAGTGTACATAGAAAATCCTATGGCCAAAAAACTGCTTGACCTAATAAATGATTTTGGCAAAACAGTGGGATACAAAGTCAATATCCAGAAATCAAAGGCATTTTTGTATACCAACAATGAAACAGCAGAATCAGAAATCAAGAAAAAAATCCCATTCAATATAGCAAAAAGAGAAATAAAATACCTAGGAATAAACCTAAGCAAGGAGGTAAAAGAACTGTATGCAGAAAACTACACAACACTGAAGAAAGAAATCAAGGAAGACACAAACAAATGGGAACATATACCATGCTCATGGATCGGAAGAATTAACATCATCAAAATGTCCATACTACCCAAAGCAATTTACACATTCAATGCAATACTTATTAAAGTACCAATGGCATATTTCACAGACATAGAACAGACACTTCAAAAATTTATATGGAACCATAAATGACCCTGAATAGCTGCTGCAATTTTGAGAAAGAAAAGCAAAGTAGGAGGGATCACAATACCTGATACAAAATTGTATTACAAGGCCACAGTAATCAAAACAGCCTGGTACTGGCAGAAAAACAGGCACATGGACCAGTGTAACAGAACACAGAGCCCAGAAATAAACCCAAGTCTCTACAGTCAATTAATATTCGACAAAGTGGCCAGCAACATAAAATGGAGTATAAATAGCCTCTTCAAGAAATGGTGTTGGGAGAACTGGACAGCTACATGCCAAAAAATGAAACTCGAGCACCAACTTACACCATACGCAAAAATAAATTCAAAGTGGATAAAAGATTTAAATATATGCTGTGACATCATTAAAGTCTTAGAGGAGAACATAGGCAGAAAAATCTCAGATATTTCATGCAGAAACATTTTTACTGATATGTCCCCTAGAGCAATGGATGTAAAGGAAAGAATAAACAAATGGGATCTCATCAGGATAGAAAGCTTCTGTACGGCTAAAGAAAACAGTATTAAAATAAAAAGAGAACCAACCATATGGGAAAACATATTTGCCAATGATACCTCAGACAAAGGTTTAATCTCCAAAATATTTAAAGAACTTACATGACTCCACTCTAAGAAGGCAAGCAACCCAATTAAAAAATGGGAAAAGGACTTGAACAGACACTTTTCCAAGGAGGACATGCAGAGGATCCAGAGACACATGAAAAGATGCTCAATATCGCTAGCTATCAGAGAGATGCAAATTAAAACCACAATGAGATACCAGTCAGAATGGCCATCATAAACAAAGCAACAAGCAACAAGTGTTGGAGAGGTTGTGGAGAAAAAGGGATTCTAGTGCACTGTTGGTGGGATTGCAGACTGGTACAACCACTATGGAAAACAGTATGGAATTTTCTCAGAAAACTAAAAATGGATCTGCCTTTTGACCCAGCAATTCTACTGCTGGGATTATATTCTAAGAACCCTGAAACACCAATCCAGAAGAACCTATGCACTTCAATGTTCATAGCCACATGGTTTACAATAGCCAAGTGCTGGAACCAATACAGGTTCCCATCAGTAAATGAATGGATCAAAAAACTATGGTACATTTACCCAATGGCATTCTATGCAGCAGAAAGAAAGAAGGAGCTCCTACCCTTTGCAACAGCATGGATGCAACTGGAAAGCATTATGTTAAGCGAAATAAGCCAGGTGGTAAAAGACAAATACCATATGATCTCACCTTTAACAGGAACCTAAACAACAAAACAAACAAACAAGCAAAATATAACCTAAGACACTGAAATAGAGAACAGGGTGACAGTGTTTAGAGAGGAGAAGGGAGGAAATTTCAGGGGCAAAGGGGAAGGGTTTACAGGGACAAATATAAAGGACACATGGACAAAAACTAGGGGGGTGGAAATGGGAGGGTGGTGGGGAGGGATGGGTGGGTGGGCTGGAAAGGGAGTAAAGGACAGAAAACTGTACTTGAACAATGATTAAAATTTTTAAAAAGTGAATCTAAGAAAAAAGAGCAAGTGTCACAACTGGGAATCATAAGATTACAGAATTTTAGAGTTGCACACTAGTGTGCAATTCTGAAGTTATCCAGCTTTTTACAAATGAAGCAGCTGAAGCCCTTGGGAAGATCACATGGTGACCATGTGAATTTGGGCAATTAACTTATTTTCTCTTTGCCTTACTTTTCTTATCTATGAAATTGATTTTAGCAGTACCTATACCTCAGAATGTAATTATAAGTAATAAGTGAGATAATGCAATTGAAGTACTTATAGCAGTGCTTAGCCCAAATATATCATTCAATAAATGTTTGTTGTTATGAATATAGGGACAACAGAGTGGTCCTGAATCTGCTGTTAATTTGCTAAGAACTCGGAAAGTTCCTCAGTTTTGCCAGTCTGTGAAATGAGGTAGGGCTAAGTTAGTGGTTTAAATTGTGCTGTACAGCTCTACGGCTCCCCTGCAGGACTACAGAGAGGGGACGGGAGACCAGCAGGCAGGCATCCAACACCCATCCACCTTCAAGCAAAGCTGTTTAGCTTTCATTTCACTTCTTATATTTTTGTTTGAATAAAAGGGTTCTGCTGAAAAAAAAAACTACAACATAATGAGATAGTCTTTAAGGTTCTTTCAGCTCCAGATTCTATAATTTCAGAATGATCACGCTGTGTTCCTCTGCTATTCTGGTTTCAAAATAAAGACAAGGGTTTAAAGTGTTAAGGAGTCCTGGCTGGTGTGGTCCGGTGGATTGAGTGCCAGCCTGAGAACTGAAAGGTCCCTGGTTCAATTTCCAGTCAGGGCACAAATCTGGGTTGCTGGCCAGGTCCCCAGTTGGGGGTGTGTGAAAGGCAACCTATCATCAATGTTTCTCTCCCTCTTTGTCTCCCTCCCTTCCCCTCTGTCTAAAAATAAAGGAATAAAATCTTTTAAAAGAAAACAATAAAGTGTTAAGGATAACATCAACTTACAACTATAGGCTCAGAGCCAAGACAACTCTAGGTCTCCTGACAGTAAGGAAGAGACACAATAATCTCCTGAGGTTAACGGGAAGGAGATATGATTAATGTTCAGTGATGGTGTTTCCCTCATAGGGAAACAAATCCTGCTTTTTTGCTTCTTAGTTTCCTCTTGGATAGTTTAAAGGGTGCATATTCTTTTGAACAGTGTTGAGGACTGTCTATGCTATGATTACCACATATATTACCCAATCCTTTCCTGGGAAATTGAAGATTCAGATCCTCAAACTGAATTATAGTTGTTTTTTTAATGATTATGCTATTATGGTTGTTCCCATTTTTCTCCCTTTCCCTCCTCTGCCCAGTGCCCTTCTTTCCTCTAGCAATTCCCCACTTCAATTCATGTCCATGGTCATGCATAAAAGTTCTTTGGCTTCTTCATTTTCTATATTTTTCTTAACATACTCCTGTATATATTGTACCTACAAATGTTAAGATTTAATTCTTTTTTATGCCTTAGTAATATTTTACTATATTACAACTTCATTACAACCATTCTACAACTAATAAGTTGATCACAGCATCAGTTATATCTTTATCAAGTACTTCTTTCATCCAGGCATTGGGCTGAGGGGTAGAGGCAGAACTTCAAGTCCAAATGCATAATACCTCAATGGTGTTTCTATTTTGTGGAGTGACTCTTGAATGCTTCAGTTTAAAAGACTGAGTGTTTTAAAATTGGGGTAGGCTTCCTTATAATCTAAACATCTTCTTAATCACTGTGCATTTTCCCCCATTATTCCCCCTTCCCACTGATAACCCTCCAAATGATCTCCATCTCTATGATTGTTTTCCTGTTCTAGTTGTTTGCTTGGTTTCTTTTTGTTGATAGTTATGAGTTTGTTGTCATTTTAATGTTCATAGTTTTGATCTTCTTTTTCTTAGATAAGTCCCTTTAACATTTCATATAATAAGGACTTGGTGATGATGAACTCCTTTAGCTTTACCTTGTCTGGGAAACACTTTATCAGCCCTTCCATTGTAAATGATAGTTTTGTTGAATAGAGTAATTTTGGTTGTCGGTCCTTGCTTTTCATCACTTTGAATACTTCTTGCCAGCCCCTTCTTGCCTGCAAAGTTTCTTTTGATAGTCCTCTGAGAACTCCTTTGTAGGTAGCTCTCTTCTTTTCTCTTGCTGCTTTTAAGATTTTCTCTTTGTTTCTAACCTTTAGCATCTTAATTGTGATGTGTCTTGGTGTGGTCCTCTTTGGGTCCAATTTATTTGAAACTCTCTGTGCTTACAGGACTTGTATGTATATTTCCTTTGCTGAATTAGAGAAGTTTTCTTTCATTGTTTCTTCAACTAAGTTTTCAATTTTTTGCTCTTCCTCTTTTCCTTCTGGCATCCCTGTGATTTGGATTGTAGGAGACTGTTCTGCGTGGCATGGGCCTAGCTCCCACTCAGAGGTGCACAGGACCCATGCCCACAGATAAGTTCTCCCATGGGGAATCAGGCCTGCAATGTACCTAGGCCACTTTGAGACTTGCTTTTGCTAAAACTCCCTCACCTTGAATTGAGACAGCAAGTACTTATTGTAACTTCCTAAAATCCATGCTAAAACTCCCCAATATGGAATGTAACTGGTTCAACTACTTTTCCCTTTTCATTTGCAAATATCCTTCTTCTGTGATGTGATTAGCAACATCCTTTCCCTTGTTTTCTGTAAAAAGTAACCACCTAAGGGGAACCTGTGCATAGTAAACAAGGACCATCCTGTAATGTGCCAAGAAACCCAATAAAGGCCTGTCAAGGCAGAGGCCTCGGCTTTTGGCTCCCCTAGAGAGAAAAATCCATGCTGTCCCCTTTCTTCCATAAGACTCAGTAGTCCGTGTGAATGTCTCTCCACCATCCACAATGTCTCGGATGTCACGAGCTGGGGTCTGAATCACAGATGTTGGCACTTTTGGAGATGTCCCAGAATCTTCTTATTCTCTCATTTTTTCTTTTCTTTTTTCTTTTAAAGATTTTATTTATTTTTAGACAGAGGGGAAGGAAGGGAGAAAAAGAGAAGGAAACATAAATGTGTGGTTGCCTCTCACGCACCCTCTACTAGAGACCTGGTGTGCAACCCAGGTATGTGCCCTGATCTGGGAATCAAACCTGCAACCCTTTGGTTCGCAGGCTAGTGCTCAATCCACTGAGCCACACCAGTCAGGATCTTTACTCATTTTTTTTTAGTTCATGTTTCTTCATTTAGTTCTGCTTGATCGTTTATTTCTTCCTTATGTTCCAAATCATTGATTTGAACCCCGGCTTCCTTCCCTTCATTGTTGGTTCCCTGTGGATTGTTCTTTATTTCACTTAGTGTAGACTTCATTTCTTTCCTTATGATTTTCCTGTATTCAGTGAGTTCTTTCAACATCTTTGTCACCAGTGTTTTCAACTCTGCATCTGATAGGTTGGCTATCTCCCTTTTGCCTTGTTCTTTTTCTGGAGTTTTTTTCTGTTCTTTCATTTGGGCCATATTTCTTTTTTATTTTATTTTTATTCTTGTGGCTTTCTTAGAGGAAGGTGTGCAAATCATGGGCCATATTACTTTGTCTCCTTGATTCAGCAGCCTCCCTGTGTTTGTTTCTGTGTATTAGGTAGAGCTTCTTTGACTCCCTGTCTTATCATACCTGTAAAGTGGTATGGGGCAGAGCCTTAGGTATTCACCAGGGCCTGGACACCAGCTTCATGGCTTTGTGGTTCTGTATGTGTGGGAGAGGTTGAAGAGGGGCCAATGCCACTGCCTGACTTGTGGAGGCTTGCTCACGCACTCACCCTGATTCCAGTCACTTCATCCCCTTTTCATATGTGACTGGTGCCTCTCTAGATGCTGCCCCAGTGGTGTTTCCCAGAGTGGGTACATTTGTGTTCATTCTAGGACTGCATGGGGCCATTAAATGGACTCTCTCAAGAGATCAGCAGTTTCTTCTGCTGCCCCAGCTCCCACTGGTTTTTACAGCCAGAAGTTATTAGACTTTATATTATAGGTGCTGAAACCCTGGGTTTTGTGATCTGGCCTGGAGCTGGGATTGCTCGCTCCCAAGGTACCCCTCTGATTTTATCCACTACATGTGAATGTGGGACTACCCATTCCAATGGGCGCCACCGTCTTGCCACCACACTGCCACCCTGTCCACCACGGCTCCCCATTTCTGCCCCTCCTCCCCATCTAAATGAATATGGCTTCTTTAAATTCTTGGTTGTTGGACTTCCATACAGTTCGATTTTCTGGCAGTTCTGGGTGTTTTTTGTTTTGAGGTTAATTGTGATCCTTCTTATGGTTGTGCAAGAAGGTGAAGTGTGTCTACCTAGGCCTCCATCTTTACCAGAAGTCTGAATTATAGTTTATTGAGAAAGAGGACCTTAAGGAGAAATTTCATTATCACTTCTACTCAGATTTATTTTTTAAATAAAAATTTTAGAGTAGTTATTGCTATGTTATTGAGACATCTAGGTGAGATTTGTTCATTTCAGATGTAACTCTTTGATATAGTTCTAATTTCCAGTGAATAGACCCAGTTTCAAGGCCTTAATCAAAAAAGAGGTTGTAGGTATGTTAAAATATTAAATAGTAAATTTTTAGCACATGGTAAGCTTATGGTATATTTTCTATGGGGTTAAGTTATTATAGTAGTCTTGTTTTCCATGAATTTTACACTTTCTTGGGATAAAATTTTTTTTAGATTTGAAAGTATTATATCAGATTCCAGTATATAAATTTCAACTGTTCTTTCTAGCTTGCCCTCTCAAGTGTCTCTGAGCTAATGTTTACATTGTATGAAATAGTTTAAGGACATTGATTTTCATAAGACAAAAAATGTAACCCTAAGATGTACGCAACATTCTACCATGTAATTTTAAGTCTCTCATAGAACACACCTAATTTAGACTGTTATAAGGTGTTGCAGTCAACATAACAGATGTAAATGTAAATGAAATGACATGCTTCTTGCTGCATTTTCATGAAGACTTTAAAGCCTAAATTTCATTCTAATTATTCTTTTTTAAATTTTATGTTTCAATATAAGTTTACATTCAATATTATTTTGTATTAGTTTCAGATGTACAGAATAGTGGTTAGAAAATAATATACTTTACTAAGCATTCTCCCCAATATTTCAAGTACCTGCCTGGCACTATACATACTTATTACAATATTATTGACCATGTGCCCTATGTTGTACTTTACATGCCCATGACTATTTTGTGACTACCAATTTGTACTTCTTAAGTTCTTTACTTTTTTTCACCCCAGCCTCCTTACCTCCCTCCCCTCTGGCAACCATCAGTCTGATCTCTGTATCTATGCGTTCTATTTTTGTCTTAAAGAGAGAGGGGAAGGGAGGGAGAAAAAGAGGGAGAGAAACATTAATAGAAATTTTGGTTGCCTCTCACATGCCCCCAAATAGGGACCTGACCTGCAACTCAGGGATGTACCCCGAACAGGAATCAAACGGGTGACCTTTGGGCTTGCAGGCCAGCACTCAATCCACTGAGCCACACCAGCCAGGACTTAATTTTGTCTGATTATTTATTTTGCTCTTTAGATTCCACATATAAGTGAGATCATATCATGTTTGTCTTTGTCTGTCTTATTTCACTTAGCATAGTACCCACTAGGTCCATATATGCTGACACAAATGTTAAGATTTAATTCTTTTTTATGCCTTAGTAATATTTTACTATATATATATGTACCACAGATTATTTATCCACTTATCTATTGATGGACACTTGGGTTGCTTCTTATCTTGGCTATTGTAAATAACACTGCAATTAACATAGAGGTGCACATATGCTTTCTATTTAGTGTTTTGGGTTTCTTCAGGTACCCAGAAGTGGAATCACTGGGTCATGAAGCAGTTTCATTTTCAATTTTTTGAGGAACCTCCACACTGTTTTCCTTAGTGGCTGCACCAATCTATATTCCCACCAACAATGCAGGAAGGTTCCTTTTTTTTTAACATCCTTGTCAACACCTGTTGTTTATGTATTTATTGATGATAGCCATTCTGACAGGTGTAAGGTGATATCTCATTCTGGTTTTAATTTGCATCTCTCTGAAACATTGAGCATTTTTCATATGTCTGTTGGCCATCTGTATGTCCTCTTTGGATAATCATGCTTACATATGCTGATTTTTTAATATGGTGGAAAGTATGGTATATACAATGAAAAGAAAATCTTTTGCCTAGCCATGACCCTTGTCCCTCAATTCCCTTCCTGAGATGACTCCTAGTCCCAGTTATTTTATTTGTCCCTTCATATATATATTATATACTTATATATAAATGCATTTTGTGATATAAGAAAGCAAAACTTAAATATACATTTTTAATTTAACCCTAACAATTCTGTAAGGTAGGCAAAAGATGTTTCCTCCTTGATCACAGAGGCGAAAATGGAGGCTTAGAGAAGTGAATCAATCAAAATAACCATTCTACAACTAATAAGTTGATCACAGCATCAGTTATATCTTTATCAAGTACTTCTTTCATTCAGGCATTGGGCTGAGGGGTAGAGGCAGAACTTCAAGTCCAAATGCATAATACCTCAACGGTGTTTCTATTATGTGGAGTGACTCTTGAATGCTTCAGTTTAAAAGACTGAGTGTTTTAAAATTGGGGGAGGCTTCCTTATAATATAAACATACATGTTTAACAGAGAAATCTTAATTCACAGAGTATAATATACCCAGCATCATTCTGCAACAGCTGAGGACAGTATAAAAATGTCCGCTTTTCTAACTAATGTATTTGCCTGCTTAGGCTACTAAGTTTCGTTTTAAAGGTTTCTTAGGAAACCCCAGCTGTTACAAGGAAGTGTTGGTTTTGGTTAAATGTTTATGCTGCTAGTGTATTCCACCCTCAAGTGATCTTAGTGACTAATGGAACTGGCACTAGTTCTCACTTACCAGATGTGAGTTTCACTTACCAGCCTGTTTTTTGTGCCTTCTGCTAACTTGCAGTAATAGACAAAACTAGACTGAAGAACTTAAAATAAACAAAAATAAGCAATGATGCAGTTGCTCTTTAAGTTTTAAATTGGCCCAGCCCAGTGGTCTCACCTAAAAGTCATATGATCAACCAGTCAGTCTTATGTTCCCTAGCATCTAGGGAGCCCTCCCCTGCTGCCCACAGTGACTCACAGGCAGCTGCAGATAACAGGAAGGCCAGAGGTCCATGTGACAAGTCATGTGCCTTCCCCAGAGCAAACAAAGCTGGTGGGGCTTCTCTCTGCCCCTGGCTTTACATTGCCATTCAGGGATTTTGTTTTTCCCTCCTCAAACTTCTCTGAATTTTCTTTTAACCTAATTTCATCTATGCAAAAAATGCTGTCAGAAGGGCCTGCTGATATTTTGTCCGGGCCTGCCTCCCTGAAGAAGGCCAACAGTTTATTTGCTCACTAAGGATGGAAAAAGTGTTTCTGTGCTTCAGAGATTACTGAACACACTCTTTACAAAATGAATCAATTTCTTCCAGCAGGGATAATTTTTGCTAGTTGGGAAAGTAAAGCCATCAATATTCAGTAGCCAACCTCTAGATTTCAAGAGACCACACATTTTCAAGGTTTCTTCTAGTTTTTCTTTTCCAGGTTTAAGTCATTTTTTCCCCCAAGTGTGGCCTAAGGAGCACATACATTAGAATCATAAAGGTTAAGGAATCATCATCTCTGGAGAAGGACCCAGTAATTTGTGATTTGAACAAGTACTACAACTCATTTTTATATACAAAATTAACTCAGCTAACTCAGAGTTCACAAGCCTTCATTGCTAACACCAAGGAAGACAATCCTGGGGAAGAGGAATGTTGTTAACTCCTCCCCTTGTTCTCACCTCTCTATGCCCTCCTTGTCCAACCCCTCAAAAAGTGCCATTTCTGAAGCTCTTGCAAGGTCACTACAGAAGGAAATAAAGGGAAGACTAGGAGCTAAGGAAAGAGCAATGTTCTCTGTTGATTGCACTGGTGTAGGATTGGATGCCTGACCCACGCTGGGGAAGTGAGAAGTTGGACTCCCGAGTTGGGCCACACACAGAAAGAAGAAGACAGGCCAGCAATTGGTACAACAGATGCTTCATTAATGTTGCTGTGCCCACTTTTGACCAGAAGAAGGGCTCCAATGCCAACTCTTAAGTCCTTTGTAACCTTGACTTTCTCTAAAAATGCCACTAAGCCCAGTTAAAAAAAAAGAGAGATTTCACAAATGCCTTAAAAATAGGCATTTCTGAAAGGACTGATTTTTAGAAAGCAATAGACTGGAATGGTTAATCATTCACAAGTCTTGTTAAAAATGCAAATGCCCCCTTTCCACGCTAATTCAGTAGGTATAGTGTGGGGTCTGGGAACCTGCATTTGTCAAGGCGCCTAAAGTGATTCTAATGAAGACTGATCTGGGGGCACATAGGACATCATTTGTTTATATGTTGGAGTCTGGAGCAAATGATGGATTGGAAGAGAGTACTTCCAATGTCTACAACAAACAGATTTAATAGTTAGTACAGCATTTTTCAAAGTATAATCTCTGGACCCATGGAGTCTCCAAGAATTTATAGGATCTGGAGAATTTATGGATCTGGAGCTCAGCAGAGTGATCTGAACTAGACATATACACAATCAATCTTACTTGGGCAAGGTGGGTAGGAATTATGCTTCTCTTCACATATGCCCTAATTCTCCAGGCCAGGTTAAATATCCCCCAAATTCTCTTTTTGCTCAAGGATACACTTACCCATCTGTGTGATTTTAGGTGAGTTTTTTAAAAAAGAAAAAAGCTCTTTCTATTTCTTAATTTTCTCATCTATAAAATTAGGATAAAGGACCTCTCTTATAGCATTGCTGTGACAACTGAAGGATTTAATGTGTTAAGTGCTAAGAGTATAGCAATTGCTCAGTAAACGTTACCTATATTTTGTAAGTATGGCACCCATACTTCTCTTTGTAGCACTATCACAATTGTTAGCATATAATTACCAGGTTATGCTCCATGAGTATTTGGGTTGGGATCCCTGCAGTATCCCTAGCACTAGTACATAATAATAGAGGCTAAATAAAAACTTATTCAATGAATTAATCAATATGTTTCTCAGGTGTGTGATTGTACTGTAGTAAAGTCTGTGCCGTCTTTAAGTTGCCCTTGATTTCACCCAGATCAACAGGTTGAAGTGAGTTCATTGTGACTTCTTTGCTTTGTGCAGTATTGTGTTCCTAGCAATCTCTCTGATTGTGCATGTACACAAGGGGTCAATAGCACCTTAGGGGTTGGTTTATTAAATGATGTGGGTTGATCCTCATTCCCTGCCCCAACTTTGCCTGTTGTCAGATACAAAGCAAAGACAAAAATTAGGGAAAAACCTCTTAGGTTACAGAGATCAAATCTTTACTTGGATTTTTTGAAACATAACCTGGCTACCATAGGACTTGGCTGTTTGTCTGTAAATGGTCTGAAAAATCAAAAGGCTGGTGGTCAGTAACAAACTACTTCAATACCTCAGATATTACAGCAGCGTTAAATTCCATACATGCCCCATTTTGTGAAATAATAGGTGTTAGTGTAATAAAAGTCTCTCTCATCTTGGGCTTTGCAAATGGTTAGGTAAATATTTGCTATTCTTTTTGTTGTACCAAAATCATACTGTATCAGAGCACCAATAATTCACTAGCTATGTAACTTTGGATAAATCTTTTCTATCTGGAAGTAAATTTCCTCATTGATAAAATGAATTACTTGGATTCTGGTCTAAGTTCTCTTCCAATTCTGACATCTTTTATCCCTTGTATCATTCAGTGCACCAGACCAAACAAATTAATTTTTTCTCAGTTTTCCCTCTCTGCTTACGGAGAAAAGTTTTTCCTTTTCCATAAGTCTGGAGGTAAACTTTTTAAATTGTGCTTATGTGACTACAAGGGACTTTTCCTTGAAAATAAAATACTAAAAAGATAAACTTTTTTCTATTTGGCCATTAGGTGTCGCTAAACATCCAGGAAGTATAAGAAACCAGGCATGAATTACAAAATTCTGATTTGGTCCTCCAGCCCCTGCCATTCCCGCTGTTTGAATCTATGGTTTGTTTAGTCATGTATTGGTATTTGTGCATCAGTGTCTTACCGTTTGTGGCCAAAAATTCCCTCAGCCACCAGAAAATGTGTTTTCTTAATGTTTTCATTTTGCCATTTAAGTCAATATATAGTTATTGAGCATTTGACATACTACATACCAGGATCAAGGCACTCCACAGCAGATGTCCCATTCATCCTTTAAGACCTAGCTCAAACGCACCTCTTCTGTGGAGCTTTCTCTCACTCTCCTTCCAAACCCAGAGCATTGTTGAAAAATTTCTGTCACAATACTTTTGTATTGTGTTTACATATTTACAAATCTCTCTCCCCAAATTCTGGAAAAGATCTGGATTTCTGTCATAATGAGGGGAATGCACACTGAAACTACAAAGAGAAGTCATTTCACTCAGTTGTTTGGCAAAAATCCACAATTTTATATTTGGTTTAGGGTAGCAGGAATTCTCATCCACTCTTGGGAGTATACCATAATTTATGCTTTCTGGAAAACAATTTAGCAATACCTATCAGAATTTTAAGAAGCAATTTTTTTCTAGACATTTTAAAAAAGATTTATATTCACACACAGGCAAATACCTGTTGTAAAGAGATATTCACTGCAGAATTATTTGTGGTAAAAAAAAAAAAAGATTAGATGTGACCTAAATGACTGGTTAAATTGCAAATCTTACAGTGAATCACCAGAAGTTGTAATAGTCAACATTTATTGAACACTTTATAATGGAGTTTCTCACCCTGGCTCATGTGGCTCAGTGAATTGACTGTCGGCCTGCAAACCAAAGGGTCACTGGTTCGATTCCCTTTCAGGGCTCGTACCTGGGTTGTGAGCTGGTCCCCACTTGGGCGCATGTGAGAGGCAACCTCCCTTCCCATCCCTTTTCCTCTCCTTCTCTTAAAAAAAAAAAAAGGAAGGTAGTTTCTCATACACTGTTCATAAAAGCCCTAGGAAGTAGGCACTTGCATTACAGATGAAACTGAGGCAGAGAGAAGTTACATAATTTGTCCAAAGTGTTTGAAAGAACTAATATTTAAATATTCACCATATGTATCTGGATTCATAATGGCCTGGTAACAGTGGCTGCATCTGGCTGCATCTGGCAGGAGAATTGGGACTGATGGTCAAGGGTAGAAGGAACAGTTTCTTCCCATTCTGTACCAGTGGTTCTCAGCCTTAGCTGCATATTAGAATTACATGAAAACTTCAAAATAATACTGTCGCCTGGGTTCACTTCAGGGGTGAATTAAATGGGAATCTCTGAGAGAAGGGACCAGGCACTGGACTGGCTTTTTCCAAGTTTCCCAGGTGATTCAAATGTGAAGTTAGCATTAAGAACCACTTTCCATACCTTCTCGTACCACTTGAGAAAAAAAATTTTTTAACAATAGCCAATGTTACTTTAAAAAGAATCTCAAGGCCTGACCAGCATGGCTCAGTTGGGTAGGCATTATTCCTTAAAGAGGAAGGTAGCTGGTTCAAGTCCTGGTCAGCGCACATGCTTGGGTTGCAGGTTCAGTCCCTGGTTGGGGTGCATAGGAGAGACAACTGATAGATGTTTCTCTTACATTGGTATTTCTCTCCCTCTCATTTTCCCTCCCTTTCTCTCCCTCTTAAAGTAAATAAATAAATAAGAATCTCACAAAGGAGCATTGTGTCTGTGACACAGATCTCTGGAGAACATAGTTTCCTTGTTGACAAGTTTCTTTATTGTGCTAAAAATTATCTCACTAAAAGTTACTGTATTATACTGGTTAATTTAGCAAAACCCAAACATTTAGGTTTTGCTCCAAATCCTTAATACGTACACTTCAATTGACATATTACCCATGACCTGATAAAATCTTTGAGTTCTTTCTATTTCCTATAATGATATAAAAATTTTCTTGTCTATA
Source organism: Tonatia bakeri (assembly GCA_004024845.1). NCBI lineage: Eukaryota > Metazoa > Chordata > Mammalia > Chiroptera > Phyllostomidae > Tonatia > Tonatia bakeri. Next base: position 16,657 of record PVIA01005893.1, read on the forward strand.
TGTTCTTAATATAATAAAAAATTGTCAGCCAGATCTGTTTCTTGTTAAAATAGTGGTCAACAAAATTTTTGAAATATCTTATTTTTTGTGTTCCTGGCATCTTCATTCCCCCCTCCTTCATTATATCACTGCCACACAAAAGCATCTTCGTGTTCGCATAGTACAAAAGAGTTCTAAATCTAAGAGAAGTTAACAATTTACACATAAAACATGTTCAGAAATGAGTTAAATTCATCAGGCACAATTCTGTCCTCTCTTTTATTGACATGCAATGGCTAGAGATGGGCTTTCCAGAAAACTCCAGTGAGGGCTTTACTATGGGTAAAGAAGTAGGACTCACACCATGAAACCCAGAGGAAAAGTTCACACCGGTCAATGATTTACAGGTCCTAGGTTTATAAACTGGTAAGACTTGGGATGAGGAAGAATAACAGTAGCATGAATGCACTTTTTGCACACTTGAGCACGGGAAAGGAAATGCTGGCCTGAGGGAGGAGGGATGGTGCCAAGTATCACAGCTGGCAGGTGGGTGATCAAAGGTACCCCTACACCATCCCACAGAAGGTGTCTTTTTGATCATTAAATTGGCATCTTCTAAAGTATCTCTTTCTCCCCTTTGAGAAAAAAGAAAATGTCCTGGTACTCACCACTTCCAACCCCCTTCCTTCCTCAGAATGGTGCTGTTCATACTTGTGACATTTTTCAAAATCATTTCATTGGTTGTGCCTTTTACAACCTACATGGGGAAACTGAGACACATGTGGACACTTTCCTACAAAGCGTTACAGCCTAACGCCTATTTCTGTACAGGACCTTGAGTGTAACCATGGTTTCACGGTGAACTTTGGTTTTATCAGATGAAGACTGAATTTCAACATTGCAGTTTTTGTTTGTCCATAAGTGGATTGCTTAATATTTGTCCAATTTTTGCAGATTAAAAAAGCCCTTCAGCAAAAGGCTCTCATTTGCTTCTCACATGGTTGATTCCAGAAAATGAGAAATACACTAACATCTTGCATATTCCCCACTCCCTCAACATTGGACCTAAAACAATAGTGGACTAAAATAAAAATACAATTATTTTTAAAGCCCTGAGATGCTAATTTAACAAGGAACATGCAACTAATTTATTTTATGTCACCAAAGCAGCTAAACATTTATTTAATAAAGTTATTTAGTACCTGGCCTGTTGTTTAACTTTCCTCCTGATTTATAGTTAATATATTTTGATACTTTGTATCCTATGTGCAGGCACTTTGTACTTCACCTGATTTAAGCTTCCCTCTGGCTTCCCGCTGGTATCCCTTCTTCCTGCCCTTTTTCTTTTGTAGCTCATGCTTTGCCTCTGACTCCTACTCTTGCCCTCCATTATTTACTCTGCTCCCATTATTTTTCTCTCAGCTTCCTCACTCTGTCCTTGGCAAATCTTTAAAAAATTTTTTCTGTGATCCCTGCCTCCATCTTTTTTTTCTATCCCTGCCTTTGAAACCGGAAAAACCGGCATTCATGCTGCCTGTCACCTACCAACCAGACCCAGTAATCAGAGACAGGGATTGAATCTTTATAGGAGCTTTATTCAGATGGTCAGGGACCTGAGAAGATGGGGGTTTGTACCCTAACAGACTGTCTTATATTCCATTTTAAACTTACCCTTTTTATAAACAGACGAAAAGTGTAAGTAAGGGGTTTGGAATTCAGGGAAAGAGCTAATCAGATAAAAAGCTGCAGCATTCTTTCATCTGTGCCCTGAGTGGTGGGCATCTCACCCTGGATCACGATGGCTCAGAGACCATCTTCATTGCCTCATTACGTGCAGCCCTCCTGGGGCACAAAGAGGGGACTGCTTATGGTCTGCTGGAGTCAGGGTGGGTCATACCTTCAGTTCCTAGAACAATAGCTTTTACATGCATTGATTACTAAGCTTATTAGCTATTACTTGAAACTAAAAATTTTCCAGCATTTGAGTCCCCCATCACCTTCTGTGTGTGTTGACCAGTGTGAAGAAAATCTAGAGGAAAATCACAAAATATGTTCTTAAAATACTGTTAGACTCTAGTTGCCATTGAAGGGGACCAAACTTTTGCCACCCTGAAGCTGCCTTCTGGGATTTTGATTTTAAGTGATTATTAAGAAACAAAAGAAGGAACCTTTGACCCTGCTCCTTCCTGACTAAGAGATTCAGATGGACAGGCCTATTCCAAAAAGAAAATTTTAGGGTGTTGCCTTAGCCCAATTTGAATTAAGTATGGTAAATAGGAGGGCTACGGGTAGGGAGGGACCCGTTAGTTCAATTCCCCATGTCCCACTGTTTCTGAGTTGCTTAGCAAGAATTTTCCTGCCATGTGTGTTCTGTTCTTCCTCAACTACCTGTTGCCAACATAAGAGACATTCAAATCTGTAGAGACTTTTTTGTGAGTTTATTTGAGCCAAACCAAGGACAATTGCTGGGAAGCAAAATCCTAACAGATTGAGAAACACCCTGGAAAATGGCAGTGTAGCACCTTATTTTATATATTACAATCGAAGGAAGAGACATAGGTGGTTACATGAAAATCTATTGGTGATCAATTAGGGAGGCAAGAGAAAGCAAAGTGGGGAAAACACTGGAATTGGACAAAAAGTAAAATGATAGACACATAACTCTTTTACAAAGTGGGTAAGGGATAGTTAACAGTCAACAGTTATAAGATAACAACAACTATGAGGGGATTTGTGGTCTCAGCTCTGGTGCTGGTGCCCAAGGGTTTCAGAAAAAGGGAAGTTACCTTGACATTCCAAAGGTTTGTTATCATAGATGCAAAAAGACAATAGATAGGCTCAGTTAGGGTAGAGATTGACCTTTATTAGGGAAAAATACTGGCCTAGGACCTGACGACACACCATGTCCTGCTTTTAGTTAATAAGTTTTAATTTCAGACCATCTTTTGTGGTTACTTCAGGGTTCTGAGTTTGTAAGGCTGCCACACAGGCCTCCCCTGATTTTGTCAGGTTAATATGTGGCCCCTCTTCTTCCACACTGTAAATCACCCATTCTCACTTCAGAAGTTTAATACCCCTTCTCCCTGTTTTTCCTTTTGTCCAAAATGTTATATATATCCAATGTTGCTTCATTGTCTTTGGAAATTTTCATGCATCATGTTTTCATGCACATGTATTAAAATTTGATTTTCTCCTGTTAATGATTATTAGCCCATCTAGAAGAAATTTGAAGGTGAGAAAAAAGTATTAATTATTTTGCTCATTTTTTTCACCATTTAAAATGTTTTAGCTATTCTGGTGGGTGCGTGGTGGTGTCTTATTTGGTTTTAGAATGCATTTCCTGCATCATTAATGATTTAGATTATCTTTTCTTCTGCTGCTGGGCACTCATCTTCTTTTGTGAGATGTCTATTTAGATCTTTTGCCAATTTTTAAAGATGAGTTGTTTGTCTTTTTATTGTTGTGGGAATTCTATATACATCAAGGATACCAGAGCTTTATCATATATGTCAATGTAAGAAACATCCAAACCTGTAAGAATTTTTATGAGTTTATTTGAGCCAAGGTGATGACAATTGCCGGAAAGCAAAATCTCAACCAGTTGAGAAAATGCTCCTGAAAATGGCAGTTTTATCACTAATTTTATACATCAGAATCAAAAAAGGAACACATAAGGGGGTTACATGAAATTCATTGGTGATAGATATGGGGGGCAGGAGAAAGCACATGGAGTGTAGGGGGGAATCTCTAGGACTGGATAAAAAGTAGAATGAATAGACATGTACTTACTTCTTTTACATAGGAGGGTATAGGATAGGTAAGAGTTAAAAACTAAAACAATAACATTAACAATGAGGGGTTCTACGGTTTCCTGCTTTGGTGGGAGATTGTGCCCTGAGGGATCTGGAAAAAGGAAATTACCCTGACATTCCAAAGATATGTTATCACAGATTCAAAAAGACAATAGACAGCCTCAGTTAAGGTAAAGATTGACCTTTGTCAAGAAAGATATCATCCTAGAACCTGACTACCTAGTATGACTCACTTTTAGCTAGAAAAAGAGAGAGAAAGAGAGGAAGGAAGAGAGAGAAAGAAAGAAATATTAATTTTCTGTTCTGTTACTGTACAGTCACTTGGGGTTCTGCTGCTTGCCACCAATAAACTCCAGAGGCAGAGGTTTGGTGGAAAAAGAAGGGGCTGTTTAGTTAAAAGCTATACAATTTTGGTCCTTTCTCCTTTGAGAGATTGGCCACCTTTCCTCCCCAAGCAGATCTTGTCTTGGTAGACTTATTCTCATCCATGAAGTATGGGGGAGGCTCTGCAGGTGGAGCACCCCCACAGTAGAGTTGTGAGAAGCTTAGAAATAAAGGTCTCTTTTGAATAAATAAATAAATAAATAAATAAATAAATAAATAAATAAATGCTATGCAATTTTGAAAGAATAATGGGCTTCTGCCTCAAAGCTTGTTTCCTTTAAAACACCCAAAAGAAAATAACTCCTCCACACCTGGCCAGCTCAATTCAAGGATGCACCTGGAATCCCTTCCCCCATTTAAAAATATTTTCCTTTGTGATATACAGGTGGCTGCAGCATGATTATCCAGGTGGCTTGGCAGGTTTTTGGTCACAGTTCCACTTCACGTACCTCTCACGAGTCTGTGCACCTGGCTGGGCAGGACCATGCAGCACAGCACACTGCCTTGGCTTTCTGTGTGGGAGAGATGCAGTGTGGCTTAGAGCCTGGCCACGGGATCTCCAGGACCTGCTGACCTGGGAACTCTGGCCCCTGACACCCTAGCCCCAGGACACAAGGGGAAGGAAAAAAAAAGGGCTGCATTTCTGCACACTCTCCACTTTTAAAGTCCCATCCCAAAATCCCATGCAAGGCAGGAGTTTTAGCTTGTCCACCAGTTCTGGCTTACATCCACCACACTTGTCAGCCCACAGAGCATCATTGTGTGGGGTGGGGCATCACCTTATGACATGTATAGTGTGACATTTTCAGCCACCACAGCCTGCACAGCCTCTGTGTAAGCAGTGTTCCAAGGTAACACCTGCGTTGGTTGTGCACTGTTGTCTGGGGAAACGGAAGCAGGAGGTGCTGAGCTGCTCTGTAGCCAGAACTACACGAGCTTGTTCATTGTCGCTTCCTATAGACTCCTCTGATGGCCCCTCCCTTCTCGGGGTGAGGGGAGAAGCCTCTTCCGCTAGCTCAGGGTGCCCCTGGATTGGGGTCTCCCCTGCTCCGCAGTGATTTGGTCAGACCCCTCTGTGACAGTTCCACTTATTTATGCATTCAAACCCACATCCTTGATGGATCAGGGTGATGCTCTAACCAACTGAGCTACCCAGCCAGAGCTAGCTAGAAAGTTTTAATTCCAGGTCATCTTGTGTGGTTGCTTTAGGTCTTGAGTTTGTAAGGCAACCATGCAGGCCTCTCCTAAGTTTGTCAGGTTTAGTATGTGGCCCCTTTTTGGTCCACATATATATGCTTTGTTAATATATTTTACCTGTGCGTAGCTTGCTTCTTCGTTTCCTTAAGGGTGATATTTGATGATCAGAAGTTTTTAATTTTGATGAAGTCTACTTTATTAGTTTTTCTTTTGTAGTCATTGTGTCTTATCTAAAAAACCTTTGCCTAATCCCAAATCATCCAGATATTTTTGTTGGGGACTACTTTGTGTGGTATCGGAGACTATAGCCCCACATAAGCTAGGCCTCAAAAGAGGCCTCTAAGACTTGACTGGAAAACTGGGAATGCAGGAGGCAGGTGTGACCTGATGCTTGCATCAAGGGTTCCTGTGGGAAATCAGGCCTGAAGAATGCATTGTACCCTTTGAAGGTTGCTTTGCTTCGTATAGCCCTGCTGGTATAAACCAGATGTCTAAGTTCAAAGCATACGTGAGTGAACTCCTAATCTCATGAACCATGCCTTAATGAATCTCCGGCGTCAGCGAGTCTAACAGACCCTGACCTGAGGCAGATTTCTGTGTTTCTTCAATTGTTATCTGTAGATAATATCTGTTTTCTGTAACTATAGCCCTTTGACATTGATTGATGCGCTATGCAGGTATGCTGTATACCCCTGCACATACCAATCTCAATAAAGGCCATTTCAGAGAAGGACTCAGGACATTCTCCACTAAAGGGAATCACCAGCCCCTTGCCCCAGACAGATTATGTCTGGTCCAACTCATTTCATTGGTGACTGGGAGGACTCCATGGGATGGGCTTCCCCTCATATTTTCATATGTTTTCCTCTAAAAGCTTTATGGTTTTAGCTTTTACATTTAGGTCTGTGATTCATCTCAAAATACTTTTTGTGCATATTATGAACTAATAGTTAGGATTTATTTGTTTCCATATGAATATTTAGTTTTTCAGCATAATTTATTGAAATGGCTTTCCTTTACTCATCGGATTGTTTTGGTGCAGTTTTTTAAGAATTTAAAGGCTGTATAAGGATGAGTAGTTTGCATTTTTTAAATTATCTTTTTGTTTTTAGTTTTTAATTTTATCAGGTCATGACCTGTGGATCTGGTTTACATAATATTGGATATTTTGTTTCTGGGCACCTTCTGTTTGGCTTAGCACATTGTCAGTTTTATTAAATGATCCTCATGTGCCTAAACAATATGGTTTTTCTCTAACTGTCAGTTGCAGAGGTCTATATCAATCATTTGAGGAAGAGTTTTGTGTTATACAAATTTCACACTCTTAAAAAAATGTCTTCAGGTGGAACAGAAGGCACCATCATGGGAGCCGACATCCGCCACAACAAAGACCAGAAGGTTTGGTGCAGGGAGCCCAGGAGCCAGGACATCTACCTGAGACTGTTGGTCAAACTATGCAGGTTCCTGGCCAGACAGGCCAACTCCACCTTCAACCAAGTGGTGCTGAAGAGGTTGTTCATGATCTGTACCAACCGGCCAGCTCTGTCCCTTTCCTAGATGATCCGGAAGATGAAGCTTCCTGGCTGCGAGGGCAAAACTACAGTGGTTGTGGGGGCTATAAACATGACACGTGTGTCCAGGAGGTGCCCAAGCTGAAGGTGTGTGCACTTTGTGTGAGCAGCTGCACCTGGAGCTGCATCCTCAAGGAATGGGGCAAGATCTTTACCTTCGACCAGCTGGCCCTGGTCACCCCGAAGGGCTGTGGCACCATCTTGCTTTCTGGTCCTCGCAAGGGCTGAGAGGTGTACAAGCATTTCAGCAAGGCTTCACGAACCCCTCACAGCCACACCAAACCCTATGTGTAATCCAAGGGCAGAAGTTTGAGCACACAAGAGGACAGCGGGCCAGCCATGGCTACAAAAACTAACCCCAGATCCTACCTTGTTATTAAAAAGATTTTAGATGCTGAAAAAAATGTTTTTGGCTTGAATTCTCATTTTTTGAGATATATATTTCAGTCTCCTACGTTGGCATGCTTGTGGAATAGCAAGGAGTCCAGTGTGTTTCAAAGGCAATAAGGAGGAGAGAAATAAGTGGAGATAAGAAAAAGCAGTAGGGCCCTAGGGGGGTATCTCAATTGGTTAGAGCATCCTCCTGATATACTAAGGTTATGGGTTCAATCCCCAGTCAGCACACATACAAGAATCAACCAGTGAATGCATGGATGGGGGGAACAATAGATCAATGTTTCTCTCTCAGTTGTCTCTCCCTTCTTCTCTCTTTCTCTAAAATTAATAAATAAATTTTAAACTGATAAGAACAGATACTACACTTGATCTTAGCCAAAAGGTCGAGAAGTGATCTAAAATTAATAAATAAATTTTTAAAAAGATGCAGTAGGGCCATATCATGCCAGATCTTGACTTTGGATTTTACTCTGAGTGGGTTGAGCCAGTTTTGAAGAGGATTACACTAATGCTGTGTTGATATTAAAAAAGAGGATGTAGTCTCTGGCTGGTGTAGCTCAGTGGACTAAGCACCAGCCTGAGGACTGAAAAGTTGCTGGTTCAATTCCCAGTCAGGGCACATGCCTGGGTTGTGGGCCAGGTCCCCATTTGGGGGCGTGCAAGAAGCAACCAATCAATGTTTCCCTCCCTCTCTTTCTCCACCCTCTGTAAAAACAAGTAAATAATTTTTTTTTTTATAAAAGGGGGTGTAGTAGTAGGGGTTCCCTAAGAGACTAGTAAGAGATGATTGTAGAAGGACAGGCAGTAGAAGATAATGTTTGGACCAAGTGGTATGGGAGGAAGAGATAAGGAGGACTTCTGGCTTCTGGGTATCTGAATATTTTGAAAATAATGCTAGCAGATTTTCTTAACAGTTTATAAGTGTGGGGTCTGATAGAAAGAGAGGATTCAGGGATGACACCAAGATTTTTGACTGAAACTGTTAGAAGAAAGTAGTTACTGAGTGGGGGCTGTGTGTGTATATATGTATCTGTGATCTCTATACCAGCATAGTCAGTATCTTCTGTTTCTTTGCTTCCTCACAAGAGTGCCTTTAGGATTGAAATTCTGACAAATCTAATAATGTTAACATCTAACTTGTATCTAGTATTTACATGTCAGGTATGGTACAACTAATATAAATGTAAATGTATTCCTTTACTATAAATATTAATCATCTAAAACCTAGCTGATATGTCCTATTGTTGCCCCCATGTGTATAAGGGACATGAGCCCTGTAGAAGTTAGATAACTTGTTCAGGTTTACATAGCTAGTAAAAAGGAAAGCTGGATTTTTTTCTCAACTTTTCTCCATATGTATGGCTCTTTTAGAATAGTTGCCTTAATTTTTGAACAAGTGAAAGAGTCATGTAGTTTAAAATTGAAAAACCTTGAAATTTTTTTCAACCTTTTAGTCCTCAATCATCCACTTCCCCTCCCAAAGGCAATCAGTCTTATTAGTTTCTTTGATATTCTTATGGAGATATTTTACTTTCTAAACAAGCAGAAATAGAAAATATACTCCCTCCTTTTTTTTTTTTTCACAAAGGGTAACATACTTTATACACTACTCTGTAACTTGTTTTCTACTTGGATAGCTTTCCACATAGTCATATCATAATTAATTTAATTAGTTCCCTATTCATAGACATTCACTTCGGCACCAGTATATTTCCAGTGCCGAAGTGAATTGCTTGATACATATGCCATTTTGCAAAGTTGAAAGCTGGTTATTGAAATACAGATCTGCCTGACTTAGCTAGTTTCCAGGCCACATTGCCTCCCCTTACGTTGTTGATTCTTTTTAGAGGATGATGCTTCTTAACTCTTCTCAAGTTTTTGAGAATACTTTATGTCTTAACCCCCATGACACTCAGCTTCCAGCCCTAGGAGTAGCCACTCCTGAACACCTCTTAAATTCATAAACACTCAGTATCCTCAGAGGATCTTCTCTGGGAATCTCTTCCACACTCACATGACCCTGATGACAGTGTAGGAAAGGGGAATGATAAACTCAGTGTGGTTGAGAAAGGTTTTCTTTGCTTATTAGCTTAAAGCAAATGGACTCTGGGAAATAACCCAGAGGGTGAAAGTAGATTGTGCCAATGGAAAACCTTTTCTAAAGTGAGATGATGATCTGACTGCTGCCAAGACTGATTGCACACTTGCTTCTTAAGCAATATATCACCACACCATGCATGACACAACACTCATCACTTTAGTCTTGCACAACTTTGCATTGTGTGTGGGACTAGATTTGAGCCATTTCCAGTTAAATTTTACCTCTGAGTTGTGCTGCTGGTCCTGTGATAAGGCAAATGAGTAATATAGCAACTCTATCTAGCTCTGAACTTTGATCTATTTTGTGTTGCAATGATAAGTGCTCATCAGTGAACTTTCACCTAGATAACTGATTCCCAGAAATTATTACGGTAAAAGCACTTTGAGTGGATTTAATAATTCTTGTTTAACCTATTGCTATTTGAGCTATCTAAATAACATGTAAACATTATTAGCATGTACATTTAAAGTTAAAACCATTCTTGCATCTCAACTATAGAAAATGACACTTGTCCATCCTCTGGTAATAGTAATAATTAATACTTAATGAGTTCCTACTATAAGCTAGGTATTATTGTAAGTCTTTTAGGTGATATTCATTAGATGTGGGATCTATTATTATTATTATCCCCATCTTATAAGCAAAGAAACTAAAGCACAAAGAGGTTAAATACTTTGCTTAAGGTAATTACTCTGATAGGGAAACTGTGATTTGGACTCTGTGTAGGCTGGCCGTGAAGCCCATACTATTAACCACTATGCCATGAACTTTTTAGAACACAAAGCCCTCTGTCTATTTTACTGCTACTGCCCTTTCCTACCTTCCTTCCCTTCTTGTCTTATTGTCCTACCTGTAACAACCTCTGCCCTCTACTGTCTTAAGCAAACACTGGCAAAGCCAAACTGGAGAACCAGCTGTCAGAACACAATAATCTGATTCCGTGATGTACCAGAATGTCATAATTTTCTGATTGGGAAATAGTAATATTACCAGTGGCTCTGTAATAGTTAAGAACATTTCAGTGAGTGCCATAGGTCTTGTGTATAGGCCAAAATGTTAAGGGATGTCAATCCGCATCCTAGAACTTGTTTGCAATCTAGGGAGGATCCAAGAAGCACCCATGACCCTTGATGTGCGATAGGGGTAGGGCAGCTCTAGAGCACTTGTTTTTCCATACCTGGCTTCCTAGAGATTTCAGACTTCTTCAGGGTTTCTCTGGGAGCTAGACAAAACTAGTCTTTCTTCTTTTCAAATAGCTGTCCCACCCTGAGAATTTCTTGAATTCCTCTTTGAGCTCTTTCCAGTTCATCCTCTGCACTGCTGCCAGAGACTACATAATCCCCGTGTAAACTCGTCTAAGGATTCCCTAACACCACTTTCACAATAAAGTTTAAACTCCTGAGCTCATCACACCAAGCCTTGATGATCTGGCCTCTGCCTGCTTGTCTGCCACTCCCTCATATACACCTTTCATTTCACTCCCTTCCAAAAGTGCAGTGGCTCACCTTGGTCCTAGCTCACCCACTCAGCTTGCTTTTCAAGGGCCTCTCAAACCTACCTCTCTATCCTCATCCCCTACCAATTTTCAATGTGCCCTCTGTCCCAGCCTCCCTAGACTAAGCTTTCTGCAAGTACATCATGCACTTTATTGATACAGTTCACTTGCCTAGTTTTCACCTGAAAACCCTCCTCCAAAGCCACCTCCTTTATGAGAGCTTACTTGCAGCACTGCCCCTAACCCTCCCCCCACCATTTGAATGAGCTGCACCTTCAGCTATGTCTTTAGGGCATGATTCTGTTCGGATAACACTGCATCTTCAATGTAGTACATTCAGTTGTTTACAATCTTTTTTTCCTTGAGATTGGTGACTAACACTGTATCTATTTCATTTCTATATCCTTTTGCAGATTCTACTAAAGTACCTGGCACATAGATAGTGTTCATTGGAAATGCGTGAATAACCTATTTCTCATGCAAAAAAGAAATGCCAGGCAATAGTTGCCAAATCATTTGTGTATGAGGTAAGTCAAAGCAAGAGGTGATATTACTCTTTTCAATTTAATAAATGAAGGTATAGGTTTCAGATGTGTTTGAAAGAATCTAGAATGGCACCATCCAATATGGTAACCCTAGCACCTGTGGTTATTTAAATTTATATTAACTTAAAAAATTGCCCTGGCCAGGTAGCTCAGTTGGTTAGAGTGTTGTTCCCATACACCAAGGTTGAGGGTTTGATCCCAACTCAGGGCACATATAAGAATCAACCAATGAATACATAAATAAAGTAGAACAACAAATAGGTATTTCTCTCCCCTCTTACAAATCAACTAATAAATACAAATAAATATATATATAATTAAAAATTATTTAAAATTCCATTTTCTAGTCACATTATCCACACTTGCAGTGCTCAATAGCCACAGGTGGCTAGAGGCTAATGAATGGATAGCACAGATATAGAACATTTCTGTCATTGCAGAAAATTCTATTGGACAGCATTGATCTAGAAAGATTATTGGTACAGATCAGTGGAGTTAAAATAAAGTTTATACGAGGTCTGTCTGGAAAAGTATGGCCATTGTTAATATAACAAGAACAGTTTGTGCCACACTGTTGTAACCTGGTAGCTAAGGAGAGTGCACTGGAATGTGCGTGCATGAACAGTGATGACTTTGCTGAGGTAGTCAGTGGGGGCAGTAGATGCCATTGAGTGAGCATGTGTTCTATGTGGCCATCACATTCAAAATGACTGAGCAAGTAGAGTAATGAATCTGCATCAAATTTTGTGTTAAGCTTGAACTTTCCTTGTGGAAACTATTCAGATGATTCAGAGAGCCACAGCTTCGGGCAACCAGAAATTGGCAGCTTCATCACAACAACATGCCCTCTTGTGCATCATGTCCTATATAGAGTTTTTTGGGGAAACATCAAATAACCCAGGTGTCTCCACCCCGCTATAACTCAGATTTAATGCCCAGCTGTTGGGAACCACCCTGCCTGGTTTCAGAAGCTATAATCCCCCATGGCTAAGGCTGAGTAAAAAGACCTTGGGACCATAAGACACAAAGGAGACAAAGCTTATCTCCCTGGCATGAGCATCACCTCTGCCCACTTTACTTCACCCTCCCTGACCACCAGTGCCTGACTGGTTAGCCAATGACTGGTAAGATTTCTCAAGGGAGGGATGTCCTAAAACAGGCATGGTCATGAAGGGGTCCTCAGGGAAGGACTTGGGGGGGCTATAGAAAAAGGGGGTGATGGACTCTCAACCCTCAGCTTTGACGTAGCCTGAGTACTCATTCCATCTGTGAGAAGTCTCCTAATCTCTTGGGTGTCTTACTTCCCCTGCCTAACTTAAGCCTGAAATAATGCCTTAAGCCTGAAACAATGCCAGAGGTGGGTACAGCCCTGTGCTGGAAAGGGCAGGTTCTCTAGGGTGATCAGGCCTAAGAAAGAATGCATAAAATCCTATGAAATCTACTTTGTTAATACCCTCAATTTAAATAAGCGTCCAAGCATGAAGTGAGTTTGTTCCCCAAAGTTTTCTGGCCCTTTAACTATCTGACCCTGATTCAGAATAAGCCTTCAGAGTTCTTTGAATGTTATCTATTGTTTAATCATTTCTGCCTGACAATGATCAATCAGCTTTATGTATACACCCTGTATTTCTATGCAAATTAAACCCAATAAAAGACTATTGAGGAACAGGTTCCTGGCTCTTCTCCTTTGAGAGATCTGTTACCTTTCCTCCCCAAGTAGGTCATGCCTTGGTAGATTTATTCTCATCTGTGGTGGCCAGGGGTTGGGGGGTGGGGGGACCCTGCAGGTAGAGTCCCCCACACCCAGCAACTTCTAGCTTTTCCCCAAACTAAAATCACCTTTGAAAGGGAAGAGATTTCAGATCATAGATGAGATTCAGGAAAATACAACAGGGCAGTTGATGACGACTAGGAGAACTACGTGAGGTCCCAAGATGCCTACTTTAAAGAGGACTGAGGTGTCATTTTCCTATGTATAGTGTTTCTTATATCTTGTATCTTCTTCAATAAATGTCTCTATTTTTGACATTACATGGCTGGATGCCTTCTGGACAGACGTTGTATACCATTAAGAAACCATTTTTGTGAGTACATGAGGATAACACTGAAAATAATATCATCTTGAAGAATGTCTGTGAATGCTTTACATTTGGAATATTCAACACTTGGTTAATACCCAGGTTTACAGTGGAGAAGATAGGGAAAAAGAGAAGAGAAAAAAAAGTTAGAAATTTCTTTGAGGAGAATTTCAGCAATCAAAATCTTAAAAGTAACTTAACAACTGTCAAAAGCAGATCTTTGTATGCTGTTTGCAAGAGTAAAAAGTAGGCTGGGATTGTAAAAGGGTGTTGTTTCATTTGTGAGTTTGTATTGTAATCTTCCTGACTTGCATGTCAACTTAAAAAGTAGGATATGCCTTAAAATAAGAGAAGAAATTTACCATGTTTTCAGACATTTGATAAACACATCACTATGCACATTTCTTCTTAGAGAAGAGTTTACTTTTTAAGAATGTGTTAATGGCCTCAAAAACACTGCTTTGAAAAAGGTAAAGAAAGGTGTATATAGGGACATTATATTCAGTGAAAAGCAAGAGGATATATATCTGTATCATTTAACCTGGATTCCTAACATGAAACTTTTCAAGTCTTTTGGAGGAGAGAGAAATATTAGAATGTTTGATTAAAAATACAAGAAGATCTTTCAATATGTCATATTTTAGTGCCAGTGAGAGTTGCTACTTTTCCCGGTGATTTCTCCTCACTCATTCAGCCTGCTCTCCAAATCTAGTTACTCCTCGTGGTTTCTCAGACCCTCTTTTCTTTTCTTCTGGCCTCCCTCTCTTGGTCTCTAGTCACATCACACAACTGCTAATTCCAATGATCCCCTCCTAGGTAATGACTACTAAGTCAACTTGCCCCAGGCTGAACTCTGTGAATATAGGGACGATGTATGCAGGCCAGCACAACTGGTCTGAGGACCATCTTTGAGCAGCCAGGCTCTAGGTGAGAGGTTGACACACCTTTTCTGTAAAGGGCCAGACAGTAAATATTTTCAATTTTGTGGACCATTTGGTCTCTGTCCCAGTTACTCAGCTCCATCAATGTGATCTGAGAGCAGCCACAGCCAATATGTCATTGAACGGGCATGGCTGTGTTCAAGTAGGATTTTATCTGCAAAAATAGGTGGTAGGCATGATTTAGTTATAGTTTGCTGATTCCTGTTAATCGCTGATTTTCAAGCAAGAAGGCCCTTTAGAATCCGTTCGGTGAGAAAGAAAGAAAGTACTCAGTTCTTCTCTCCCTCTCATTCCAATCAGAGCAATTTAACTTTAATCCATTTTGTTCATGTAGTTGAGTGAGATTTTATTTGCACAAATGGGCACAAAGTTTGAAAATGTCTCATTTACATGTTTTCTGAATTTTACTCTAGGTATGAATCCGTCATCTTCCTCAGTCTAGTCACTGTCTGCTTTGATCCATCTCCTCTGCCAAAGAAGGAAGACAATTGCCCATTTCTAATCATACCCATGAGCCATTCCTTAGTCCACCTACCCCCTTAACCTCACCCTAGTGGAGTCTAACACACCATCTATGAGCCACATAAGACTTTATGTATGACACTCCTCAAAGAAGCTTATACCTCTGTCTTTGTGTATGTTCTCCCCTTGACGAGGATGCCCAGTCCCTCGCACCCCACCATACATGGTGATATCTTCAAATGCTACCTGCTATGTGGAATCATCTGTGATTTCAATATCCAGAAGCAGTCTCCTCTCTGTTCCCATGTGCTTTTTTCATGGGGCTTTTATGTGCACAGAACCCAGCAGCCCAGCTCCCCAGCTAGATTAATGTTCTTTCCAGGCATGAAATCACACTTTCCTGATCTTTCTACCCACCACAGGCACAACTCAGTACCAAATCCATAACAGCCATTTGAGCTCTTTATTTGGATAGGAAGAAGGCGTATCCTGGCAGAATGCATTGTACTTGCCTAAATGCATCTTCACCTTCCTGCCATCTTCACACTTCTCCCTTCTGCACTCCTGTTGAAGGCTATAGTTAGAATGCACAGGTGATTCCCATTGTTCTGAGAAGATTAGAGTACCTGGTTAATGTTTGGGACCTGAGAGAATAAGATTCAGGTAACCTTGCAGTGAAAGGAACATGAGAAAGGGATTGAGAGGGAAAGACAAATCCAGAAGCCTCAAGTGCCAGGTAAACATAGGCCTAGGTGGACAAGATCCAGGCGGGGGCATTCGCCAGGGTTTTGGGAGACAATGTCATGCTGTGGGAAGAAAACAGCAGGCCTTGGAGAGGCACATACCTATGCTTAAAATTTATAGCTCTTCAAATTTGAGTGTATATGTAACCCTCTGAGCCTAATCTGCACATTAAGAATAAATATATCTTTTGAAATTTTCTAAGGGTTAGAAATGCCTCTGGTGCAGAAAAGGGGCTCAACAAGTGGTATAAGTTATAAAGATGGGAGAGTGAAGAAGCAAAGGAGATCTAAGAAATAGAATGATGAAAAGGTAATCCTTAAGATAAATGTCATTAATTGCTCTTTTTTTTAATCACCTAGGATTTATCCAGCTAATCTCAATAAACCATGGTTGAACTGAGAGTATAGTGGTCTGGCATGTGCAGAGGAATCACTTGGGGACCTATTAAAATGCAGATTCTCATTCAGTGGGTCTGGGCGGACCTGAGGATGGACATTTGTGAAGTCATGCTGCTGATCTGTGAGGCTGATACTGCTGGTCCATGGACCACACTGAGACTGGCAAGGTGTTTGTCCATGTAGGCTGAGGTAAAGAAGATGGATGGGTTTGCTGGGCTGTCTGGTCTGCTTCTCCCACGTGTCTAAAAATCTTCGAGTTTTCGAGGTGAATGAAGTCAGCTAAGGAAAGCTAAATAAAGTCTGTCAGGGAAAACAGCACCACATGGGCTAACAGGGCCAAAGGGCAGGGAATTTATAAGTAAAAAAGGAGCAATTGAATTCTCTAGGGCTTACCTGCAGACCATATTTGGACACAAGAAACTGGATTTAAATATTTCTCAGGGAACTTGGGTATGGCTCATGGTTAGTAAAGAAGTCCATGTCCAGTTTCATAAAACGGTGCATCACGGGGCTGACCAACCCAACAGCAACCAGCTGGCCCGGTCTACTTGAGGACATTTTAGGTATGAGACAAAGGCTCTGTAGATTGATTTTTTGCCGTTCATATAGGGCTGGGCTCAGGAAGTAACTCGGTTGGGAAGCCCAGAAGAATGAGGGTTTCAGAGGCAGACTGGAGGTCTGGTCCACTGCTGCAAGCTTCCATTAACAGAGGCAGACAGAAATAGGGAGTGAAGAACTACACCTCATGACTTGGGTGTAGTCCTGTGTAAAGAATAGATTACATATTCCATGCTTTATAATTTACAAAGTATCCATAAACATTGCCTCTTTCTAGCCACACACCTGCCCTAGAAGGTTAGTGGGCATGGATTTTGACCTATTTTACTGATGAGGAAGCTAAGTGTGGTTGCCATGAGATATGCCTTTCAGATATTCTTCCAACTGCATGAAGCAGTTGACGGAGTTCTGTAAGCCCTGCAGTCCATCGATGTGTTCCAGCTGAGGCCATGTTAGCCAGTGGCAGAGATATTAAGGCAGGCCCATTCTTTGGAGACATAGGACTCCTCTGATGGCTTGAGAGTACAGTACAATCTAACCAGCTTCCGCCCAGCCTTCTCTCCTTCCCTCTCTTCTTCACTCCTGGGGAGGTCTGCATCACAGTCTGATGGCTTTCCCAGCCTCTCCTGGCTCTGTCCCATTTCCCCTTAAAGGCATTTCCTGGAAGTTAGATACTGTTTTTGGCATAAAACATAGATCTGGGTGATTCCAGGCTGTGCTTCTAATTAATGCTCTTTATTGTCTTTCTTTTCATGAACTTCAGCTTGAGTCATCAGATGGGCACATCTTTTTTCCTACCAGCTTGTTATCGTTTTTAATACTTTATTATTTAAAAATACTTATGTGTATGTGATTATGTCTAGCATATTACATAGGCATATAAATGAAAATTGTCTTGTTGAAAATGTAATTGTGTTTTACTGAATTATGCAAATTTATAAGAGTTCACAAAGCTTGTTGTTGAGTTTATATGCAGACTCTGAGGCCTGTGTTGTTATTGTTGTTCTTTGTTTAATAATTTGTCCCCTACCATTCTCCAGTTCCACTTTTCATTGTTCTCATTAATTGGGTTTATAATTATGCTGGTAAACCTAGAGATTCCAGGCATTTACATAGGCCAGAAAACTAACATTGCAGGTAGCCTTTCTGCTCTGGCTAGAAATATCAAAAGCCACAAATGCAAGTCTAAGGAAGAAGTTGTTTAAGTCTGTTGAATGGGTGTCACCAAGAGAATGGGGACATTGTAAGCTGTGAGCAGGATACCATTTACCATGAAGAAGAGGAGGAGACAGAGGAATCAGCAGGCTCTTCTAGGTCCTTCCTGGAACTGGCTGGCAGCAATCTGGCTGGATATTTGCTGAGTTCCCAGGACTCCATCAAGAGTTCATTCTTCATAAACAGAATATTTCATCAGAACAATTAGGTCTTAGTTCCTAAAGCGTGCTTGGCTGGGAAAGAAAGCAGGAAAAGCCATAGGGGTCAGTATTCTAGGAGTGGGTGAGTCTGAAGTGATAAGTGGGAGAAGAGCTACAGAGTGAGGACAGTGGACAGGAAGCAACTAGAATAAACTGAGTCTTGTGGAAGCAACCCTCAACAGCAGACTGGATCATAATGATGTCTTTTTTTTTTCAAGATTCATTTATTTTTTTAATGTATTTTTTTCCATTACCATTTATCCCCTTTATACTTCCCCACCCCTCCTCCTGGAATCACCACACTATTGTCCATGTCCACTAGTCCTTTTTCCTTTTTGCTGGATCTCTCCACTCCTTAACCCCACCCCCATAGCTGTCATCCTGCTCTCCATCTATGAGTCTGTCTCTATTTTGCTTGTTAGTTCGATTTGTTCATTAGATTCTACATATGAGTGAAATCATATGCTATTTGTTTCTCTCTGACTGGCTTATTTCACTTACCATGATGTTCTCCAGATCCACCCATGCTGTTGCAAAGGGTAAAATTTTCCTCTTTTTTATAGCTGAGTAGTATTCCATTATATAAAGTCCTGTATTTGTTTTATCTCATAACAATGTTTACATTCTGCTCTTCTGTCCCTAAGGTGACAGGAAGTATGGCTGGAGAGTAGGAGGGAACCAAAGCCAGAGCCCAAAGGAACAAGAAAGCTTAAACAACAGTACTTGATTTGGTGAAGACTGTCTTTGAAGAACTATGCATATAAGCAGAATGATGATTAGCAGGAACATGTGTGCACACACATGGGGATGGGGGGAGGTAGAAGGGAAGAAGGAACAATACCACCTTGCCCCTTTACAACAGTCAAATCCTCAGATATTGACTATATTTTGAGCTCTTCAAGAGCAGGAGTCATGAATTTTTCTCTCGGTTGTGTCCCAGTGTTTCCCAGCACAGAGCTGCTATCATGGCGGGGCCTCCTTGAATACAGAGTCTTATTCTTTGGGTGTCAAAGAAAATGGGTTCTTCGCTTCCTGTCAATATGCACTGTGCTAAGTGACTTGCATCCCCATTAGCTCAAAAGTTCCCCACCACACCTGTAACATTCTTCATTCACACATTTAAAAAATATATTTTTTAAATTGATTTTAGAGAGAAGGAAGGGAGTTGGGAGAGAGAGAGGAACATTGACTTCTTATTCTACCCATCCATGGATTCACTGGTTGATTCTTGTACGTGCCCTGATTGGGGATCAAACTTGCAACCTTGGCTTATGGGGACAATACTCTAACCAACTGAGCTATCCAACCAGGGCCTTCCTTTACTTATTTGAAGAGCTCTATCTATCAGTTCAGTTCTACCAGATGTCTTTGACTAAGCGTGAGGTTTGTTGTTACCAACAGTCAATAGTAGATTAAAGTCCTACTGACAAGCAACTCAAATGTTGGAAAAATTTTAGTTTCAGGTGATAGCTAATAAGCTTAGTAATTAATGTCTGTAGAAAGCTATTGTTTCAGAAACTGAAGGTATGACCCACCTTGACTCCAGCAGATCTGAAGCTGTTCCACCTTTGCCTCAGGAGGGCTGGAAGCAATCAGGATGGTATTTGAACCATTGTGCTCCAGGGTGAGATGTTCACCACCCAGGACACAGATGAAAGAATGCTACAGCTTTTTATCTTATTAACTTTTCCCCTGAATTCCAAACCCCTTACCTACACTTTTATTCTTTTTATGATAAGTGTCCATTTAAAATGGAATACTGGGTGGTCTGTTAGGGTACAAACCTGCATTTTCTCAGATCACTGACCATCTGAATAAAGTGCCCACAAAGATTCAATCCCTGTCTCTGATTATTAGGCCTGGTAGATGACAGGCAACATGAACGCTGGCTTTTCCAGTTTCACTATGGCCATCAGTCACTTTCTGAGAGTACTGGGGAATAAACTGCAAACCAAAGATGTAGGGTGGAGTGTGGGAGTAGCTGGTTGGAAGTGGTGGTAAGCAAGAACCTGAAGGGAAACTGCTCATTCTGATGGGTGAAGACAGTGCCAGCAGACTCAAGTGAATGAGCCACAGAAAAAGGAAGCCCAGGGGACTTCTACTTTTCCCAAGATGTATATCTACATAATTTCCTACCTATTCAGAGGATTAGTAAGGAGCTGCCAGATTTTCTCAGGGACTCTCACAACTGCTTGGAGATTATATTGGTGATTTTCAAAGATACACAGGAAGGAATATCACAAGAAAGTCTGGCATGAAGCTAATGATGGCAATATGTGATCAATTGCTAAGTGATTTGCAACCTGACTTTTGTATATTAACCTTTAATCCTTTGTGGGGGAGAGACAAACTTTCCTCTGCCCTTAAGGTTCTTTTAGCTATTCTGACAATCAAATAGATGTGAGACAGATTAGTGAGAGAAAAAAAAAAACAAATTTAATACATACATATGTATGAGAATGCCACATACATGACAGAGTCAGAGATCCCACATACAAAAAAGTTGAGAGTTGAATTATGTTCTGAGCTAGGGAAGTAATGTGCCTTGGGGGCTTCAGAGGGTCATTGCAGAATGGTAAGAATAGCAGATGTTTGGTAGATAGAAGTTTGCCCTGCCTTTTAGGTGGGTCAAAAAGAGATTGTCACTGATAATCTTTTATTATAGGCAAGGCCCCTTAATTCAAGTTCTTCTAGATAGTTAGAGGAAGGAGCAAAAGTTTCTCTTGAGCCTGAAGCTCAGATTGGCCTTAAGTCAAAACAATCTGCATACTACAGAAGCACATCTTGGGGTGACTAGATATGGTCCCCCACAGCTGTAATAATCTTTGGGATAATAGCTTATTAGTTCCTTGTTTTGACAATTCTTTTGGATCTTCTGTAAAGACTATCATGTCATCAGTGAATAAAGACAATTTTATTTATTTCTTCCTAAACTGTATACTTTTTATTTCCTTTTCTTGTTTTATTACATTAGCTAAAACTCCCAGTACAAAGTCAAAAGAGACTGGTGAGAGGGGATATCCTTACCATGTATCTGATCTTAGTACAAAAGCTTCAAGTTTCTTACATTATGATACTTTTTGTTTTTAAGCTTTTTTCTGTTATGCTTTCTGCTTCTACCAGTAGAAATACTGGATCATTAAACATTTGTAAATGTTTTAAGAGATACATAAAGAAAAGTGGAAGCTTTTTACAATGTGTGCCTGCATACCTCAAATTGCCATGACCAGATGGTATACTTCGTGATTTTGAACCAGATTGGGTCTTTTATTTTTGTTTTCTTTTAAGGATTTTATCTAATTTTTAGAGATAGGGAAAGGGAGGGAGAAAGAGAGGGAGAGGAACATTGATGTGTGAGAGAAACATTGAACAATTCCTTCTCACATGCCAGCAACTGGAGACCTGGCCCACAACCCAGGCATGTGCTCTGACCAGGAATCAAACTGGTGACCTTTCAGTTTGCAGGTCAGCACTCAACTCACTGAGCCACACCATTGAAGGTGCAGATTGTGTCTTAATACACAATGTTTCTGACTCCCTGAAAAATTGTACCAAAAACTGGGATCCCTTGGCAGTTTAGAGTATATGTACCTAGCTAGTTGTGTGTATATTGTGTATAAAAGAGAGAGAGAAAGAGACAGAATGAATATGAAATCATCCCTGCTTCTTTTTTGGGAAATGTTCTTCTGTTCGTGATTTGTATCTTTCATAGGAAATTGTGTTATGAATTAGGTAGTCAGATACTTTTTTTAATGTGAATATGTTAAAATTTAATTCACCCCCAGAATGTTCTGATCAGAATTATCCAAGAAATTATAAATTAAAATAAAGGACTGGTTATGAGCTATGAGTTACATGCTCTCATCTCTCGGAGAGCTATCAAGAACATGGTGGCTTAGGTATGGTGTCTGCCCAAGAATCTCTGTAGGTCTTATGAGTACATGAAGAAAAGGAGCTATGTCTTAAAGGTGCAGGGAGGATATCCTAGGATGATAGGTAGCTTGAGAATTCCATCTGTAAATGAATTTTTGGAAACCTGAAATTTAAACTTAGACCCCCTCGTGGAAGTGAAATCGTTTGTCTTTGGAGATGTACCACCCACCAAGCAATGTCAGTGATTGATGCTGCCTAGTAGGAGATGTGTGTTGCTTGGAGAACACAATTGTAGAGGGCCAGCAGGTGACTTGGAATGGGTCCTGTGATACTGTAGCTGACTTTGCTCAGTTTATGGTCCCACACCCCCACCCACACTTTCCCAAAACATTCGAGAGATTACATCTTAGTTCATCAATTAGAATTGCAATTTTGAGACATCCTAACTAGCCATCTCCAAGCAGCTGTGGGGGTTCCTGACTCAGGTATATGTGTGGAAGTTCACAGTTGGATTTTTTTAGAACAAGTGAGCTACACCCAGTTACTGACTTTTTTTGTAGTCAAGCTTTGAGGTAGATTTTAGCAATCATTAGTGACTTTTCTGCCTAGTTGTTTAGTTTCTTAACATTAATTACAATCTAATAAAAATCTTTATAAAAAATTTTTAATTGTGTCACAAGTAGTATATGTTCACTTTAAAGAATAACCAATAAGAAAAAAATGAGCTATTGTATAAGTCTTCTACCTAACTCTGATTAGCATTTTTGTGTATTTCCTTTTAAAATCCCCGTACTTTAATAAGCTTTAATAAATAGATATTTTTTAGTTATATGAAAAATTTTTTTCTTTTATTTCAACTTAGGGATAGCTATGATGCTTCTTTTTGTTAAAAAATATTTTATTTATTTATTTTTAAAGAGAGGGGAAGGGAGGGAGAAAGAGAGAGAGAGAAACATCAATGTGTGGTTGCTTCTCACACACTCCCTACTAAGGACCCAGACCACAACCCAGGCATGTGCCCTGACTGGGAATTGAAGTGACAACCCTTTGGTTCATAGGCCGATGCTCAATCCACTGAGCCACACCAGCCACGGCTCTTTGTTCCTTTATAGAAAGATTTTATTTGTATCCTTCAAAAACATTTGACCATGAATTATTTTTATTCAATCCTAATGGCAATCTTGGAGGTTTCAGATATCTGTATCCTTATCTTCTGGATGAAGACACTGAGAGCTCTAAGATTTCTTTATGAAAGTATGAAAATGCATTCTACTAACTATGGGTTGAGAAGCAGATAGTAAATTAGTTTGCTCTGGTTGTTTAAATACATATTCTATCAAGTGGCATATTTATACTTTTGAAAGAAGGCTATGTTTTAAAAAGAGTTTTATGTTGATCCATAGAACAAAGTCCTTGGACCTTGATTAATTTGCTTTAGTTTGATCCTTAAATGGGCCATAATATTTCCAGCCACTAAATACCAAACCCGGTTGTTTCTGTGTTCCCTCCTTGAGTGTTTATCTTATGTCTTCAGAGATGTATTCAAATCATCACATTGCTTAGGCTAGAGCCACGTGGGTGACTGGGTTAACAAGCAACCTGGTCTGCTTCTGTCACATGTCTGAACACTCTCCAGTTTTCAACAAGAATGAGGTCAATTGTAGAATATTTAATGTTTATGATATATTTAGTGAAAAGTAAGCTACAGAGTATTATCAATAATATAAAACCACTTTCATAAAAATATAAGTTTAGATAGGTACCCCTGGCTGGGTAGCTTAGTTGGTTAGAGCATTGTCCCAATACACCAAGGCTGAGAGTTTGATCTGTGCTCAGGGCACACAGAAGAATCAACCAGTAAATGCATAAATAAGTGGGACAACAAATTGATGTTTTTCTCTCTCTCCCTCCCTTCCTCTCCCTAAAAAAAAGTCAATAAATAAAGATTAGGTAGATACACTTTCTTAGAAAAATATGGGAATGGTATAATACAAAATATCAGTAGTATAGAGTTATGGATTATAATAATTATGAATTTTAACACTATAGATAATATATTAATTTTTAATTTATTGACTATAGAGAGAAGAAGTGAGAGAGAAACATTGATTTGTGGTTCCACTTATTTATGCATTCATGGGCTGATTCTCGGTTGATTCTCATATGTGTCCTGACCTGGGATGGAATCCACAGCCTTGGCGCATTGGGATGACACTAATCACCTGAGCTACCCTGCCAGGACCAAAACCAAAATGATACTACAGTAAAGAAAATCCCATTTACTTCTAACTTCTTCTCCCTCCCACTGTCTTTCCTTCTTATCTAAAACTTTCATCAAACTAAATGCTATGTGTTGTTTCCTCTCAACTCTGAGAGGATGATTTTTGGAAGCAAAAATTATGTAAGAAGAGTATAGTGTGAGGAGGAATGAAAAACCGGTATGTATTGTATGTACGACATTCCATTCAATTCAGTACCTATATTCCCTAGGTACATGTGGATTTACATATGTCTGTATTTCCAAGATTATATTGTGTGACCTGTAAGGCCAGCCTGAAGCTTCTTAATGCTGGGAGGGGGCAGTGTTTTTGAGTCCATATTCCATTACCTCCCTATTAGTTATATCTGATCAGAATCTAAGTGATCAATGTAAATGGGGGGCAGTAGCTAGCTGATCTGCATTTTAATTTCAGAGAAATGGCCTTTCTTCTGAGAGAGTAGAGTGGTTTTATTTATTTTTTCATACCTCAAACTACTTTTTATTTGCAACTACATGATTTCACACAATTCTTCTAAACAACAATGACATATATTTCCTTGTGTATAAATAAGTTATATATTCTTTATCAAGTCAATGCTTAAAGGTGCTAGAACAGACTGTCCACTATTAAAGTGTTCTCATATGCAACAGAGTTGATACACAGCATGTAAATACTCAAGTCCAAAATTTAAAACTCAAGCACTTGACTAACCTTAATAAAGTTTCTCAAATTATATCAATATATCTAAAGTGAACATGTGACCTTGGCTGGTGTGGCTCAGTGGACTGAGCACTGTCCTGTGACCTGAAAGGTGGCCAATTCAATTCCTGCTCAGGTCACATGCCTGGGTTGCAGGCCAGGTCCCTGGTTGGGGGTGTACGTGAGGCAACCAATTGTTGTTTCTCTCACTCACACATTGATGTTTCTTTCCCCCTCTATCCCCCTCTCTGAAAATAAAAATAAATAAATAAATAAAGTGCATATATGTTTTAAGAAAGATTATTCTCAATAACTTCTTTATAAAAAAATGTTTGATGGTTTGATCCATCCAACTTGACTATCGTGGGTATGAACTTGTAACTTTTAACATGTAGTCAGACTTATTCTACCTTCTCTCTGCACCAACAAAACCCAAAGCAGCTAGTGAGGTATTAACATGTGAGGATTAATCCAATGATTCCGGTCACAATGCATTCCAGGAGGAGGTACACATGCTACTGGAATTGGGCCATATGGTTTATTCTTACCTTCCCTGACTTGGATAACCAAATGGAACAGAATGAGGCAAGTGACTCTGATGGCCATTCCCTAGGTACCTCCTTGGCCTTGTCGGGGCAAAAGGTGCCACACTGGAAGAGCTGGGAATGTCAGTTCTGAAATCTGATACACAGGGTTTGGAATTGTAGTCACTGAAAAGGTTTCACTTTTGCTTCGTTACTTGTTTCTATATCTGAAGGAGAGAATCCTGAACGATAATTAGAGGTAACCTTGTCAAGGGCCCTGGTAACTTTCTTAGAGATCTTGTCCTTGTTCTCACGCTCATTTTCAAAGCTAGCAACAACAAATGTATTGCATTTTTTAAAATTTTTATTGAATTTATTGGAGTGACACTGGTTAATAAAGTTATATAGGTTTCAAGTATACAATTCTATAGTATATCATCTGTATATTATATTGTGTATTCACCACCAAAGTCAAGTCTCCTTCTATCATCATTTATCTCCTCTTTCCTTCTTTCTACCCTCTCCACTTCCCTTTCTCTGCAGTAATCATGCTAATCACCACACTGTTGTCTGTGTCTATGAAGTTTTGTTTTTTGCTTAATCCCTTCACCTTTTCTCTCCATACCGACAGCACACCTCACATTGGTCCACCCACAGAATTAATTCCTTTGGCAAGTCCAGGTCACTGTATAACACGCATCTCTTCTCACAATGCTTTCAAGATGTCAGGATCGACTCTGAAACTTTCTGACACAAATGCACCTGTAGGCCTGTCCTTTTGATAGTTTTTCAGGATACCAGTGATTTTTAGATTTTTCTTGAAGTATTAGCATTAATTTCTCAGCAAACCTCTCAATTGCTTCTTTTTTCAACTTAATCATGTTTTTGAATAACCTTTGTGAAAAAGAAGGTAACGGCAGCAATTTCTCTCATCTTTCTGCTGCCACTTCCCTGGTGTTGTAAACTGGGTGCCCTGGCCATCTCTAGGCAAGGAACCAAGGGTGCTGCCTCAGGGGGCCAGCACTCATTGGCAAGGAGCACAGCGAGCCTAGTCTGGCTCCTGCAGCTCCTGCGGCTCCTGCAGCTCCTGCAGCTCCTGCGGCTCCTGCATCCCAGAGTGGCTTAAGTTTGCTAAAGCCAAACATGGAAATTCCTGCAGCCTTGGAAAAGTGATGTTGTTTTCATAGATGCCATTCTTACAAGAATAACTCTGTGTTACATGTTTTTTATTTTTTCATTTCAGTTTTCTAACATTTGAAGATCATCAACGACAGATTGATTTTTTTATTCTTTTTAATGGATATGTTAAAAGATATTAGGATTACTTAATACCAGTATCATTTTAGATCAACTCTGAATTCTTGATAAATTTCTTAATATTTATAGTAGGGTGGGTCTTCATGTCTGTTGAAATTTGGATCGTGATATATCCCTCTGTCTTAGTGAAGCTTTTAGAATTTTTTAAAATAAAATATCAAGTATAAATAAAACAGCAATAAAATGAAAAGAGAACCAACTATATGGTAAAACATACTTGCCAGTGATACCTCGGACAAGGATTTTGACACAACTCCACTCCAGGAAGACAAACAATTAAATTTAAAAAATGGGCTAAAGACCTGAACAGACACTTCTCCAAGGAGGACATACACAGGGCCTAGAGACACATGAAAAGATGCTCAGCATCACTAGCCATCAGAGAGATGCAAATTAAAACCACAATGAGATACCACCTTACACTGGTCAGAATGGCCATCATAACCAAATCAACAAACGAGTGTTGGAGAGGATGCAGAGAAAAGGGAACCCTAGTGCATTGTTGGTGGGAATGAAGACTGGTGCAGTCACTGTGGAAAACAGTATGGAATTTCCTCAGAAAACTAAAAATGGAACTGCCTTCTGACCCAGCAATTCCACTGCTGGGATATCATCCTACAAACCCTGGAACACCAATCCAAAAGAACCTATGCACCCCAATGTTCATAGCAGCACAATTTACAATAGCCATGTGCTAGAAGCAACCTAAGTGCCCATCAGTAAATGAGTGGATCAAGAAAACTATGGTACATTTACACAGTGGAATTCTACACAGCAGAGAGAAAGGAGGAGCTCCTGCCCTTTGCAACAGCATGGATGGAACTGGAGAGCATTATGCTAAGTGAAATAAGCCAGGCAGTGAGGGACAAATACCATATGATCTCACCCTTAACAGGAACCTAATCAACAACAAAAAAAAGCAAGCAAAATATAACCAGAGACATTAAAATTAAGAACAATCTGACAGTGACCAGAGGGGAGGTGGGAGGGAACAATGGGGGAAGGGTTTTCAAAACAACTACAAAGGACATATGGGCAAAACCAAGGGGGGGGGGGTGGAAGCAAGGGTGGAAGGTGGGTTTGGCTGGGGTTGGGGGCAGTGGTTGGAGGTAAATGCAGACAACTGTAATTGAACAACACTAAAACAATTAAAAAAATAAAATATCAAAACAAATTGGGACTTTGATTAAGTGTCTCAGAGAAAAGAAAGGACTCATAGTGGGATGACAAAAATTATCCTGACTTTGAGGGTTTCATTATACAGCTTGGAGAGTGGGATGATTCCAGAAATGGCTCTGGGACTGGCTGGTAAAGCTATGTTCCCACAACTCCCTCAGTTGTTTGCTGAATCATTAAGGACCGCTAATTTGGCTTTGTCATAAGCCAGCCTAGGAAAAGAATCTTTGCCAAATCCATTTCCAGAGCTGCAATGTGGATGTTGACAGTGAATGTGATAGTTAAATCATTCTTAAAATTTGCTATGGACCTTTAGACATTTATCCTTTAGAGGTGGCATGATAGAGCTGAAAGAACGTTGTTTTCAAAGGATCTATCATGTACAAACTGGGTAACCTTGGACAACAGATTTTGAGTCAGAGCACAGAATAAGAATAGCACATTCTTTCTCCTTTACATGAGAATATATTTTGTAAATTACATTAAAAAATGTTTAAATTAACCTCTAAATGCCCCTAGGGAGTTAATAAACTAGTCTTCAGCATTCTGGCTTGAATTTGTTTATAAAGTGCATATGAATTTTTAGTTTAGAGCACAGGCTTGTTAGGGAGCATATTGCTTCTGGGAAACTCAAAGCAGGCAAAACACATCAACGCACCTGGGTGAAGGAGGCTTCTCTGAGGACCAAAGGGGCTGAAAGAGTAGGTGAAGGGGCCTCCAATAATACTTTGCCTGCATTTTTTTTTCTGTGGTCAGGCCCTGATTGTCAGTGACCTGGATACACAGTGGACTGTGGCCTCCAGGCAAAGCTGCTTAGGTTACCCAGGACAAAGGCCATTCATCCTGCCAAGCAAACTGCTGTGCTGTAGCAACTCCAAAATCATTCGTTCTTGGGGTTCTTAGGCCTTGAGGTTGGGAATCGGTTTTCTGGGGCACACCATAAGCTTGAGTTGGAGTTTAAATTGATAAATACAAGTTATAAAGGATAATTCTTTATGGCAAAATAATTTAATGAAACTGATTTATGATTGAGCTGTGTTTTTGTTTGCACTGTGGAAAGGCCATGGAATCAGGCACCTCAGGTTCTGGCTTCAACTCTGCCAGCCTGTAGTGCCTTAGGACAGTGATTTTCAACCTTTTTCATCTCACAGCATACATATACTAATTATGGAATTCTGGAGCACATCAAAAATATAGTTTTTGTCGATCTGACAAAAAAAGTTATAATTTTGAATCATTCATATCACATGGCTATTGTTGTATTAGCTGTTGTCATTTTTTTATTTGACAATCTAAGGGAAAAGAGGTCAGGGCCCCTGACTAAATAGTCAGGTATTTGCATGTTTTGAAAATTCTTGCAGCACACGGCTGTACCTACCAGGGAACATCAGTTGAAAATTGCTGCCTTAGGCAAATCACTCAGCTGCTTTGTCCCTCAGAAGAGTCTGGTGAATGTGGTCCTTTCTTAAAGTGTAATTCTTGGTTTACTTGCATAAGAATGTCCTGGGGTACTTTTTAAACATTCCTGCCTATTTCTTCGGGTGAGTCAATCTCTGGGGATGAGGGCCCAGAATCTATATTTTAATAAGGGTCCCAGGCCATTACCATGCACACAGAGACCCACTGGATGGGACCATCAACAGAATCTCTTCCTACTCTAAAGTTATGTTAATTCACAAACAAAAGCATCGCAGGTTCGATTCCCAGTCAGGGCACACGCCTGTGTTGCAGCCACGGCCCCCAGAACCACATATTGATGTTTCTTTCTCTCCCTCTCTCTTTCTCCCTCCCTTCCCTCTCTAAAAAAAAAAAAAAAAAAAAAGTTATGTTAATTCTGATGATCTAAATTTTAGTTAGCTTTATTTTTCCATGAACAAAGCAAAATTAACCAGAGAAAGAAAATTACATTTGCTAATAACCTATTATTTGTACAGTACTGTGTTTTGGGCCTTTTATAGGTTATCTTATTTTTCTGCATAATAAACCTTTGAGGCAGGTATTATTATTATCACCACAGTATGCATAGATTCAAAGCTGGGACTCTGTACAAGCTTCTAATTACAGAATGAATAAGTTGGGGATGTAATGTATAACATGGTGACTATAGTTAACAATATTGTATTGTACGTTTGAAAGTCGCTAAGAGTAGATTTGAGAAGTTCTCATCACAAACACACACTCAAAGTGTAGCATGTGAGGTGATGGATGCCTTAACTAACCTTGTTGTGATACACCTTTTTCAATATATACATGTGTAAGATCTCTACATTGTACAATTTAAACTTATACAACACCATATGTCTATTGTATCTCAATAATGCTGGAAAAAAATATTGGGACTCTGATTTCAAAGCCATTCACTGTGCCATGTCACAATGAGAAACTACAAAAGAGCTTATAGTAATTTATAAGCTCCAGTGTTTATAGGAAGAATATCATATAGCTATATACAAAGTAAGGCATTGGTATTTTGTGAAATAAGATAATATAGTGGGAAGGGTCTCTAGATATCACCTATCTCCTTGATCTTACAGGCACTGAGGCCTATGAGAGTCAAGTGTATTTATTACTTAAGAGCATACACCAAATAAAGATGTACAGCATAGAAAGTAGAGGTGGACATGTCTGGTTTGAGGCCCAGTTATACCAGTTACCATTTTGTGAGCATAGGGCTGAGGAAGGAAGACCTTATGGAGATGAAGAGCTGAGTCACACAGAGTGAGTAGTTTGCCAGCTGGTGTAGGGGTTCAGAACAGGCCCTCCCAAAATGTACCACTTTGGCATGTGAATTATTTTGAGCAGATGGCAGACTCATAGGAAAATTTTACCTCTCCCTTAAAGAATTTAAATTAGGGGCCTTGTCCATAAGCGTTGTCACTGGAAATAACTTTTTCTGACCTATTTATAGGGCAGGGCTAGCTTCTAATTTCTAAACACTTGCTCCTCTTATTACCCTGCAATGACCCTTTAAAGCCCCTAAGGCACCTTAGCTCATTCTTAGCTCAGATTGCCATATATACTTCATTTTAACTTTCTGTCCCTGAACCTCTCATGTGTGTGGGGTCTCTTACTTACTCATGTATATGGGGTTCATATGTATGTACTTAAATTTAGTCATTTTCTCTTGTTAATGTGTCTTATGTCTATTTAATTAGTAGACCAGCTGAAAGAACCTGGAGGGTAGAGGTAAGTTTCTTCCACCCTCCACAGTGGGCAGGCATTCCAGACAGAGGAAATGAGGGTAAGTCCAAAGAGAGAGCTATGAGAGGGACAGAGCCCTTCATGGAGGAGTGGATGCAGGTGCACGTAGCTGGAGCACATAGTGCTTATGGGAGAGGGAAGTAAAGATAGGGGTGCTGGAGGAAGGAGGAGTCGCCCTGCCTCTGGGAGAGACAACTTCATTGCCAGATTCTTTTCCTTGCTATTTTACTATTATTTGGTATCAATAATATACCCAAAGAGGTGGGACTGATGCAGCTTAATGGATTGGGTGCCATTCTACAAACCAGAAGTTTGCGGGTTTGTTTCTCAGTTAGGTCTCATGACTGAGCTGTGGGCCAGATCCTTAGTTCTGGGTGTGTGAGAGGCAACCAATCAATGTTTCTCTTGAATATTGATTTTTCTCTCCCTTTGTTTCTCCCTTCCTTGCCGTCTCTCTAAATATAAGTAAATAAAACCTTTAAATATATACACCCAAAGAAGGTTGAGTTGCTACAAACTCTAGGGAATGTCTTTGTCAGCAGGGTCTCCCAGATTTTGCAGTGTAAGAAGGAAGACCAGGCAGGGCCTGGAGTTTTGCTGGTCCCTTGGAGCCCCTTCTACTTTTCCTATGTTCTTTGCAGCCCAATGTCCAGCAAGGCTGTCTTGAGCAAAAAAGCTCTGGGTATAGTTAGAAAATATTAATAGTAGCTATCATTTCTAGGTACCTGGCATTATTCTAACTGTTGAATGTACTGATTTACTTAATCCCCACAGAAACCTTATGAAGTTAGCACCACCATATTTTTCTTTTCTCAACTTTTCGAAAGTTTTTTTTAAAGGAAGTATAGCATTCATATAAAAAACTATATGTAAGTGTATAGTTTAATAAATTTTCACACATATAACTAGCACTCAGAACAAGAGAAAGAAAATTACCAGCACCTAAAAGTCCCCTCGAGGCCCTCTATAGTCACTAGTCTTCCCCATTCCCCAAAGCAAGGGTCCCCTAACCTCCTGGCCTGGGACTAGTACGGATCTGGGCCTGTTGGGAACTGAGCTACACAGCAGGAGGTGAGCTTGAATGTAATGCCCTTGAATTACCCCAAAGCTATCCGCCGGACCTGTGCCCATGGAAAAATTGTCTTCCATGAAAACCACCCCTGGTGCCAAAAAGGTTGGGGACTACTGCCCCAAAGCAACTACTATGTTTCTGAGGGCAGAGCTTAGTTTGCTTGTCTCATACAATATTATTTGTATACAGCTTCTTTCACTTACATTTCATGTAGTTATAGGCCTGTTCATTCTTATTGCTATGTAATATCCTCAATCTTTTATTTTGAAATATTTTAAGCCCAAGAAAATTTGAAAAACTAGTACAATAAACATCCAAATATCCTTTACCAAGAACATGAAGAGAATACTATTACTGTATTTTGCTGTGTGTAATGTGCACTTTTTGCCCAAATTTTTTAGGGAAAAATAACATTATACGTGGGTAGTGATTCTATATCTACGTGTTTTTAATTATTTTATTTATTTGCTTATGCATTAAAAGCATAACTCTAGAAAGCAACATCAATATCTGAATGCAAAATAATACCCTAGAATATGACACTTGGTTTTGTTTCTAAATATAAATAAATAAGTAATTGAATTAAAAATTAAAATGTAAGTTTTTTTCCTGAAAGTTTGTGCCAAAACTGTGGGTTCGCATTATACACAGCAAAATACAGTACATATTTCTATTTTATAGATGAGGGAACTAAGGCAAATAGAATTAGGTAACCAGCCCTGGTCATGTCTCTGGAATCTAGTCAGCCTGGCTCCTGCTAAGTCCGTCATAAAACTGTAGATAAGTCCTGTGACTTGTCTGAGGCTGTTTCTTCATTGTTAAGATGGAATGATAACCCCCATTTCATTGAGTTTCTGGGCTGTTGTGAGGTTCAAACCAGAGGAACATGCGAAAATGTTTTGTGAAGAGTAAAAAGTGGTGGTACCCAAAAGAGGTACTGTTAAAAGTGCAGGTTCACCTGGGTTTCACCTGGGATAGAAAACCGACTGTTTAGCAAATGTGTAAAGGAGCCATGGACAAAGTGAAATGGGTGTGGGATTGAGGGTAGGAGGTGGAGGGTGGGGGTGGTGGTGAGAATGGTGGGGGGAAAATGAAAACAACTGTACTTGAACAACAATAAAAAAGTAAACCAACAACAACAAAAAAAACATGCTAGGTAATTCTGGTGGGCTAGCTCTCCTACCAAACTATGAAAAAACACTTGTGTAAAACAATGGTTCTCTAAAGAGTTTCAAAATAACCTGGAGGATTTAGGTATTATTCTTGCCACTAGGTCTACCTTCTCACAGACTCAGGAAGACGAGAGTTGCATGTGCCTAATTTCCTGCTTCATCTTCTGTGAGATTAGAGAATCTCTCCTCAATATTAGTTCTTGGAGCCCTCTTCTTAACAGATGTAAGTAATAGAAAAACAAGAGGAAGTTGTGTATCCTTAAAGAGGACAATGACTCACAGGTTTTTTTTTTAAGGGGAAAGATGGAGGTATTTGTAGGCGAAAGGGCAAGTCTTCTATTGCAAAATAAGAGGTCAGATTAGTGAAAAGTAAAAAAAAACCATCATTACTCAAAATTCCGCACATTCCTGTGTCATAGAGCAGAAGTTAATTAATGATAGACACACCAAAATACCTGCTTAGAGCACCAACAAAGCCAGAATGCCAAAAACAAAAGAAAAAAAAGTAGTAATTTGATTGCTTAAAGCACTGAGACTGTCAACGTGGTGGGGGGAACATTTCTGGGCTTCTTAACATTTATAGTTTAGCATCGTATTTTATCTTGAATTACATGGGGCAGAGGGAGGTGGAGAAATGCCGTAACTTTTTCCTTGCTGAGGGCTTGTAGATTGTAGATGTATTCAGTCTTGTGTAAAGGACACATTTTTAATGATTCAGTTTGGAGCTTTAAATATGATAAACAGTATTCAAGTGCATGCAACATAAGTAACTGAGGAGAATTCCTTTGAGGGCTTTTCACAATGACACACAAAAGAGGTACCCCGCCTGGGCGTCTCCTAGCTCCGCTTCTGGAGGTGGAGGACCTGGCGACCACCTCCAGCGCCAGGGAGGCCGAGGCCCGCGGCCTTGTCATCTGGAGATTCCCCCGCCACTCATTCGGGGGGAAGTCCGCGGAACGCCTACCCAGCTCCGGGCGGTTGCTCAGCCTGTTTGCTAAAAAAAATCAGGTCGAAGTTGAGAATTCTGCACAAGAAAACAAAAACAAAAACTGGGACTCAGATGTTGGTTTGTTTCTTCTAAAATAAACTAACGCACAGCCCACGATTTTAAAAGAAATTAGTTATCTCGCATAATAAGCATAGGCAGCTGTCAGCCCGAAGTGTATCGCTGAGAAAAAAAGGGGGTACCGACACAAGGTATTCAAGGTCTCTTTCAGACATTCCGATTCAACTTTAAAATAGGAATATATATGGGGAAGAGACTTCAAAGTCAAAATAGCAGTGTCTATAGGTTCTCCATCTGGTTAAAATTTTACAAAACTTTACAA
This sequence comes from Tonatia bakeri, assembly GCA_004024845.1. Lineage (NCBI taxonomy): Eukaryota > Metazoa > Chordata > Mammalia > Chiroptera > Phyllostomidae > Tonatia > Tonatia bakeri. Next base: position 51,356 of record PVIA01005893.1, read on the forward strand.
GTTATTTGATAAAAGCAAGTCTAGAATCATTGCTTCCATTTTTAAAAACAGTTCTATTTTGAGGACTAATGGTTTTGAGAGATTCCACACCGCCGTTTGCGGAAACCCCAGAGCCCGCCTGGGCGCCGGCCTCATTTTTGCCACAGGCTTCCTAGGGTCCCAAACTCAGGCAGAGCCCCCAAGTCAGGCAGAACGAGCCTCACCCCCAAAACCGGTCGCGACACGGGGAAGGTGTCAAGGGCAACTTTCGGCCTTGTGCGCAGGGTGTTCCGGTCCCCGGCCGCTGTCACGTGTTGCGAGGGGCGGGGCGGGCCGGAGTATAAAGCCAAGTCCGCCGGCCCGGCTCTTCGAACGCGGTAGGTGTTGCTGGAGCCGGGCCTGCGGGACTCGCCGGATCTTCGCCTCTGGGCTGCCATCGGTCGGTGAGTACGCGCCCTCTCTGTGCCCAGCGAGTTGGCCCGGGTCCCCAGACGGGCTCTGGGCTGGACGGCGCGGGGTGGAGGCGGGTGGGGTGTGCCCGTTTCCGTGCCCTGCTGGGAAGGGGCGGTCCTGGGCCTGCGCCTTCGACACTTTCGTTTGGTAGTTGAGTCTTCTTTTCTGCAAGCTGCTCTAGCGACCTTGTAGCTTCTTGGCTTGGTTGCGGGGGTAACATTTTTCATTTGTCTCGAAAGAACGTGATTTAAAAGCAAATGCGTTAGAATATCGTCTTAACGCAGAATTTTATGGGGGAACGCAGTGACAGCAGAGCAATCGATGCTAGCGCCTGACTTCCCCTTCAGCGCCGCTCTTACTCATTTCTTGTAGAAGTGGGACCTTTGGTGGCCAGTGAACTGAAGTACTGGCCTCGGCCTGTGCTGGTTCTTGTTAACTTCCCAGCTCTGTTGCTGAGCAGTGAGGCAATTTTGTGTTGGTGTAACACAACACAAAAATTTCGTTGGGAACACGAAATTTACATTTAAAGCCATCCTGAAATGAATGTTTTTCAATTCCTGGGAGTACCTCCTTCCTTCTATGCTTAATCACCATCAAACTAGTTTCTTTGACAAGAAAGAAATAAGCCCCTCCCCGCGCCTTCCCCACAATGTGCTCCAACTCGGTTATCCCGACTGTCCAAGATGTTTTATGCTTGAAATCTCTCTTTAGTTTTAACATGGATTTTAACTTGGTTAGCATTTTTGTGAACAGATGTTCCCCTTCAAAAGGCATCTCTAATATCTTGGTGAAGAAACAAGACAAAAGTATCAGCAACTCTGCTTTTCCCTGCAGTCTGTTTTCTCTTGAAAGTTTACACAGGAGCTCTGAAACTTTGCCTGAGGTGTTTTGCCTCTCAGAGCTGGAGGGTGGGGAAAAGTGCAGAAGACTACACTTTCATCATCTTGAATTTTAATCTACTTGAAATTAGCATTTGCTCTAGTTGGGAAATGAATCTGGAAGTCTTATTCTAGTGTTCTGAAATAAATTTCTCTTCCACAGCTTGCTTTCTCCACGAAGAAAAATGGTGTCTGCTGCAGTTGATCCACAGCCGGTATGAATTTTAAATAGCTGTTTCTTCATTCCTTTCCCTCTCCAAGTGTTTTGAGAAGTTAATTCCCTCTCCTTCGTGGTTGCAGAGTGTGGTGACTAGGGTCGCCAACCTACCCTTGGTAAGCTCCACATATGACCTCGTCTCCTCGGCTTATGTCACCACAAAGGATCAGTATCCTTACTTGAAGTCTGTGTGTGAGATCGCGGAGAAGGGTGTGAAGACCATCACTTCGGTGGCTGTGATGAGCGCTCTGCCCATCATCCAGAAGCTAGAGCCACAAAGTGAGTTCTGATTCCCCGTCAAGATTTAATTCAAGGAACCTGTTAGGAGTGAGCCTGGAACTGGTTTGAATATGGTGAATGCCAGCCTAGTGCCCTAAGCACACAGCAGCAGCATCAGGGTGTCTTCAGCCTCTCCTGAGACACATACTGCCCTTGTCTAGAAACTGCTGGGTGACCCTCGTTGTTATAGAAGGTCTGCTTCATAGCAATGGTGGGTATTCATGATAACTTCTTAAAAATCCTCCATGGATGCTTCTATGTTGGCAGCTGAGGTCACAAGGAGAGGCAGTGTATAAACTGAAATTGACTTCTTTGTGACCACACAGTGTACGTGTACTGCTTTAAAAATAAATGATAACATCTTATAGAGATATAATTAACACACCATACAATTCACACACTTAATGTGTATAAGTCACTCCTTTTTTTATGTATATTCAGAGCTGTGCAGGTGTTGCCACAATCAATTTTAAAACATTATTATCACCTTAAAAAGGAACATCATACCAGTTTCTGTTTGGATGATGAGAAAGTTCTGGGAATGAGATGGGTGATAGTTGCACAACATATGAGTACTTCATTCCTTTTTACTGTGGAATAATATTTAATTGTGTGGTTAGATCATATTTTACTTATTTACTCATCAGTTGATTGACATTTGGGTGCTTTATGGTGATAACAATAATGAGTGAGACTGAACATTTGTGTATAAGTTTTTGTGTGGACACATGTTCTGAGTTCTTGGATATATACTAGGAGTAGAATTGCTGGGTCATATAATTACTGTTTCAGCTTTTGAGGAATTACTAGACTGTTTCCCAAAGTGGCTTATCATTTTATATTCCCATTAGCAGTGTATCAAGGTTTTCTCTCTGAGCCCTTTTGAATGAAGGTTTAAATCAATCCCCCAAATGGTTAAGTCATGGACTTTTCTGGAGTAAAAGAAACCTTTAGAGAGCAGTTTTCTAGTTCTGCTACTTCCCAGATAAATTTAGGATTAGTGCTTGGCTTGGTCATCATTAGGAGGAAGCTTGGACTAAAATCTAGGCCTTGTTAGGGAGATCCAGGGTGCCATTAGCATAACCAGTTCCTGGTGCCACGTATTGAGTTAACTTTTGGTAGGGGATGAACTAGCACGGAAATGCTAATTTTGAAAGTTCTCAGATACCTTATTCCCTGAATGAGGGTTCAGGTTAAGCCTGGCTTCTCTTCCCTTTAAGTTTAGGAGCCAGTGGATGAGGAAGAAGCTTCTTAGCCAGCTTCCTACCTGGCTTGTCACTCCTTCTGCCTGTTGCACCCTCATCTCCTTCCTTATTTCCTTGTCGGAAGAAAGTTGCCAGCAACCTGCTGAGCCTCTTCTTGTCTGAGCTAGAGAAACTAGGCAATGCACAGTGTGATAAATGAAGGTCAGCGTTCTTGCTGCTTTCTATAACTAAATATTTAAGGGATGATAATACGTATTCATCCTATACCTACGCTGTTAACATTTTCCCCATTTGTGATTCTTCTAGTTGCTATTGCCAATACCTATGCCTGTATGGGACTGGACAGGATTGAGGAGAAACTGCCTATTCTGAATCAGCCAACAAAGCAGGTGAGCTTGGGACAAGAAGGCTGAGGCTTCGCATCTCACGTATTTTCATGTTCTGTCTGTTTAGCCTAGCTGGTTCTCATGTGGTGGTTGGTAAATGCAGAGATGGTATATAGAACCTTTCTTACTTGGTGTCTGAAAGCATATCCAGTATGATGAAGGATCAGACATGTCTGCCTGTAACATCTTGATAGATTTTATATGTTTCCCTCATTTGCTATTCCAACAACCCTTGAATGGTGGCAAGTATGGCAAATATACCTGATGAGGCTCATCAGTTCTTGGCGACTTGCCCAAGACCTAAAGCTAGAGAGTGAAGGGGACCGATTCCTTCTTTAACTCTTCAACTATACTGCCTTAGTTAAGATTTTCAATATGTGTTTATACCCTTGTTTCTCTCCAGCCAAGTGATCTATTTTTCTACCTGTAGGTTGTTGCCAATGCCAGAGGTGCTGTGACTGGGGCGAAATATGCTGTGACAACAACTGTGACTGGGGCCAAGGATTCTGTCGCCAGCACGATCACTGGGGTGATGGACAAGACCAAGGGAGCGGTGACTGGCAGTGTGGAGAAGACCAAGTCTGTGGTCAATGACAGCATTCACACAGTCATGGGGAGTCGGATGATGCAGCTGGTGAGCAATGGGGTAGAAAATGCGCTCACCACATCAGAGCTGCTGGTAGACCAGTACCTCCCTCTCACTGAGGAAGAACTAGGTAAGTGGATTTTTGTCTTGAAATAATGTTGCATATATTAAATCAGTCTTTTAAATTATCTACCAAAAATTCACCTTTTTCATGCTAAATATGCAGTTTAGCCATCATCTCAGTTGAGTTTTGAAACATTTCCATCACCCTAAAAGATCCTTCGTGCCTGAATATCCATTATCTCCCTCGGACAACCACTAACCTTTCTGTCTTCATTGATTTCCTTTCTTAAAGCAGTCTTAAGTTTCACATTGAATTGTACATAGTAAGTATTGAAATTTTAGTAGAAATTAGCCTAGAGAAATCTTTTCTATAAATAGTCTTTAATGGGGTGCTTTGCAGAATCACTGAACATTTAGTGGCTACTATATGCCTGGTACTGTGTGGTTGCCCAAGAAGCGTGCTCTAGTGGGATGAGATGTGTGTAGATAAACCTATAAGATGCAATTATAAGTTCTGGGTAGTCAAGCCCAGTAGTAGACATGAGCTGTCTTGGGAAAATGAATGTATAATTGCTAGGTGGGTTAACAGAGTCAGCAAAATCAAGATCCAGTTTAGAGTCTAGGCCTTGTCACTTACAGCTTTGATCCCTTATGATTTTTGTTCCTTCTTTTCTAATTTCAGAAAAAGAAGCAAAAAAAGTTGAAGGATTTGATTCTGTTCAGAAGCCAAGTTATTATATTAGGCTGGGATCTCTGTCTACCAAGCTCCGCTCACGTGCCTACCAGCAGGCTCTCGGCAGGGTGAGAGAAGCAAAGCAAAAAAGCCAAGAGACCATTTCTCAGCTCCATTCCACTGTTAAACTGGTGAGTAGAAGTTCATTCAAAGATATCTGAAGTGAGTTCATTTATCTCAAGGGATGAAAGTAAATGTAATCATGAGGTTCAAGAATTTTTAATTTTAACTTATGAACAACCCAACAGAAAAATGGGTGAAGAGTATACAGACAACTCACAGAAAAAAAAGTATAAATAGCTGAAATACATGAAGTGTTGTTAATCTTACTATGAGGGGTCAAATTACAGTGACCCTCTCTTCCTAACACACTGGCAAAGTGTGATGCTGTGGGCAATGGTATAGAGAAAGAGGTGTACTTGTGGACTTCTGGAGGATTTGAGGGATGGTTCTAGGAAGATTATAAACATACCTATGCCTCTGCACTTACTTTCAGAAATTTTTCCCACAGGTATGTATATTTGTTTAGAGTTGCAAAAGACTATAAACAATGCATGCCAACTAATACGCAACTAACTGTTACATCACAAGAGACTATTATTGTATGGCTGTTAAAGATTGCCAAGTTACAGAACAGTATGTACTGTACTGCCATTCTTGGAAGGGAAAATGGGCAGCTGCCACAGGGAAAAGGAAATTTGAATTCTCTCTTTTGTATTTTTTTCTTATATTTTACGCTGGAGGTAAATTGGGAGACAGTGGTTTATAGTTAAATAGAGGCAAAGTATAATTACTTGATAATAAATAACAATGATGGCAGGGATTGCTGTCCTTAACTCTTATGGATATTCTTGGTTTTTATGTTGTGTGATTTTCATCATAGATCTGCAAACAGGCTGACACGAATGTCTGACCAGTTCCTTTCTGTTATTTCAATGTGCTGTAGATTGAATTTGCCAGGGAGAATGTGCACAGTGCCAACCAGAGAATTCAAGATGCTCAGGACAAGCTCTATCTGTCCTGGGTGGAGTGGAAGAGAAGTGTTGGCTGCGATGACACCGATGAGTCCCACTGTGCTGAGGTAAGACAGATGGGACACAGTCACCCACAGCAGTTCCTGAAGAGGTTCTACCAGACTTTTATTTCAGTGTTCTTGTTATTCCTCTTAGAATACTATTCTCCAGCAAAAGTTCAAACAGAAAAGCAAAGTTATGTGACAGAAAAGCCAAATGGTGCAGTAACTTTGATAACCTACAGATATGCATATCGCCCCTAAGGTGTAATACAGCTAAATGAGAAACATGGGCCTTGCCCTCAGTACAGACTAGTGGTGAATACAGCCATTTTTACTGTTGTGTTTTTTGACAGTATAAAACAGGGGCTCTGAGACTGTATAGGAAAAGTACCTAATTTAGTCTTGGAGTGAGGGTGGGTGAATCAGGTGACTTCCAGGAAGAGGTGTGTTAAGCTGGGCTGAATGGGAGAATAAACTAGGTGAAAGGGCAGTAAGGGGACTAATGTTCCAGATAGAAGAAATAGCATGTTGTAGTCCTCAAAAGTGGTTCTTTAGGTTCTAGAAGCTAGTATTCATATCTGTGAAATGCAAATAAAAATACTGCTGCTACACTCAGGATTGTGATGAGGATTTTAAAAAGTTGAAGAATCCACATATGTGGTGAACACATAAGTAGTATACTGTAATTCAACTAATTCATGCATAGCATTGTTGCGTTCACTGCTAATTTTAAATTTGTTTTATTTTTAGCACATTGAGTCACGTACTCTTGCTATTGCCCGAAACCTGACTCAGCAGCTGCAGACCACGTGCTCCACTCTCCTGTCCAATATCCAAGGGTTACCGCAGAATATCCAAGATCAGGCCAGTCACTTGGGGGTGATGGCTGGAGACATCTACTCAGTGTTCCGCAATGCTGCGTCCTTTAAAGAAGTGTCCGATGGCTTCCTCACTTCTAGCAAGGGACAGCTGCAGAAAATGAAAGAGTCTTTAGATGATGTGATGGATTATCTTGTTAACAACACACCCCTCAACTGGCTGGTAGGTCCCTTTTATCCTCAGATAACAGAGTCTCAGAAAACTCAGGACCGAGGTGCAGAGAAGGGCACAACCAGCCAGAGGGGCCAGTAACCCGAGTGCAAAACACATTAATCCTGACCCTGTCACCAGTGCATGGTGTAGCCAGCCAGACGACACTTTCTGTTACATTAAAATTAACGCACTAGACAACTCTGAATTGGGGAAACAGCTAGCCAGAAAAAGGTCCCTTCATTATAGTCATTTCCGACTGGATTAAGATCTTTCAAGTTTCTGGCATTAGCAGATGAGCTCTTTTGCTTACCTGGCTGGTATGAAAAGAATGATAGACTGGTCAGAGCCTAGTCAGAGGTCACAAAAACTTCCATTGCATTTATGGTCTCATTCTGTTGCCACTTTTGCTATCTGTTTGCATTGAATAAAAACACCTTCATGTGGGCTGTTGTATGAAGTGGATCTGCTCCAGTTTGGTCTGAGCAGGCCTCATCACTGGTTTGTCACATGCTGCATTCTTATACAACTTTAGGGCTTTTTTGTTTGTTTTATTTTGTTACAGGAATGCCCCCTGTGAGTTCAATAAAATTCACTACGGAATAGATCTGTTTTATGCTATGTGTTCCATGTGCTTTGTGTGTTGCTTTCTTTGAGCTGCTTGGCCTGCATGACAGGGTTGCTAATAGACACATGAACTCCAATGACTTATTAGAGGGAATTTGGCACTATAGTAACATTGGAAGACCAATGTCAAAAATGGAATGTGTGATGACAGATTTTAAACATTCGAAAAGGTAATGTGCATATAAGGATTTCACTGGGTGACAGTTGCCTTCGTTTGCCCATTTAATGGACCCCTTGAGAAGGTTTTTAAGGCAGTAGAGGGACCTCCTCATGACTGACTGCCTTGCTGAAAAGGAACCAAAACTGAAAGTAGGCAAGTGAGTGACTTTGCACCAGCCTCACATACAGGCAGGAGGCATTTCTCGCCAATGGGCCATTTAAACTGTGACCCCTGGAGTGAGATTGTTTAACATCCAGTTTCAGCTGGATTAACTGTTGTCACTAACTTTCCAAGAAAGTCACTAATAGTTGTTGGTAAGAAAGGCTCAGGGTGTCCAATGTTTTGGTGTCTTTGGGCCACAATGGAAGAAGTCTTGGGCCACACATTACATTGTGACATGTAATCACAAAAAAAATCTCAAGTAAATTTACAATTTTGTGTTGGGTCACATTCATAGCCATCCTGGGCTGCATGTGGTCCATGGGCTACAGGTTGGACACCCCCTTAGAAGATCATGTGAGAGTATCAGAAGTAAAAAGACTTCGGACCTCAGTAGAAAAGGGCTCATCTTACCTCCTGCATAGGGTGTTCAGACTTCTAGTCCTTGTAGTGTTGATCAGCTACTTAGGAAATACAAATCTTATAAAAAAGGTACAGGATGCCAAACTTTTCAAAAAAGTCATAGAATTTGTGAGCTAGAACTACAGGCCCCTGCCTGTCCTTACTATAAGTTTAGCAGGGCTGCCCTTCAACAGAACCGAAGTCGAAATCAAATTGGTCTCTTTCTATCCTGGTTTCCCTCTTCCTGTGAAAACAAGGAAGCAGCACAAAACTTCACATGTGCTGGTATGAGTGAGTCTGTCAAAACTGAGTTATAAAGCTGATTTTTTTCCCCCTTGAGGTAATGCCAGAAATCAGTAAACAGGTGAGTTGAATTGAAGGGTAAGGTCTCAGATTCTTGAAGCTAAGGAGCTTCTGGTTTCTGGGAAGATGGGACTGTCATGATTTATGGGCTTCAGGAATAGACCCTATCCATTCACTTACCTGCCTGACCCTAGTGACTGGCATTTTCTAGAGCCTCTAAATTTTATTTTAGTTTAAATTGAGCATGACCTTGGCCCTCTTTGCCTCAAAACTCCAAGGCTGGCATTTTGTGGTTTAGTCTAATTGGTTGAAAACTTCATATGCTATAGCTTTCTTATTTGAACATAATTTTTTGCATTTTCCCATCATACAAGTTATAGTGCCAACTGAATTGCTTGTGAAAGGGAGACATTTCAAAGCTGTTCTTTATGAGCAAGACAGTATGAAGAAGACCTCTTAGCTTCTAGAAGAATACCACTAGCCCTTGCTTTTTGCCATGAGCTGTGCACACTTGTGGTTTTGGCTTTGTGTCTCAAGTCTGACTGTGCCTCAGCATATTTCATTCTATTGTCGACATGTCTCAAAATTTCTGGTGTTCTTGTATCTTAAACTTTATTGTATAAACTGGCAGTTTTAGTTTAATAGATTTTTCCCTAAGGAGGGCAATTCTTTTGAAGGGAAAAGAGCTAGACCTAGCACAGTAACTATGGCAGACTTTAAAAGATTTAGCAGCATGAAGCCTGTCATGGTTGCCTGAATGTTCAAGGATGTGTTTTCCTTTGCATGTAATAATAGTATGGGCTTAATGGTTTATTCTGGATGGGAAAAAAAAAGGAGCATTTATATCTTAGCCTTAGTTTTCCATCTGTGATAAAATTAGTGATGCCTCAACAGATGGAAGTGAAGTGTCTGAGGATGGGCTGTCTCTGTTTTTGCATGAGTGACAAGGGGACACCATCTATGGGGTAGTGGTATGTGATTAATTTGATTCAGGTGTGAGCATATACTCTGAGATCATGATCAGTAGAATATTTTCACTTTGTTAAGGCATTATAGGTATTGGAAAACTAAAAACATTAAAAGGGGAAAAACTAAAATTTGTTTTGCCTCAGATACCTATTTTAGAGTATCATTTAGCACAGGGAGGTGGTAGTGAGGGAATGAGGAACAGGGAGCAGGGTAGATATTTGTGTGTATATCTATCAGGTGTGGAGGGATGGAAAGGAGGGCCTCTTGCCAGCTTCATGACTTGGACTGGGGCTTCATGGACTTGGACTGGGTCAGCTGGGCCTTGCCCTGATCCAGTTTCAGGAGTCACCCAGCACTGAGACCTGCATGGGTGTCCGTCTTGTGAAACGTCCCTGCTGTATAAGTCAAAGTTTTTATAGCTTGTGCCAACATATTTATAGCTTGTATCTTTTTAAAAAAGATTTATTTATTTAGAGAGGGAGAGACATTGAGATGTTGATGTGTGAGAGATATATCAGTGGGTTGTCTCTCACATGCCCCCAACTGGGGACCAGACCCGCAAACCCAGGCATGTGCCCTGACTGGGAATCAAACCAGTGACCTTTTGGTTCACAGGCTGGCACTCAATCCACTGAGCCACACCAGCCAGGGCTATAGCTTGTATCTGAAAGGACAACACCTTCATGCTATAGGTGTTGCTATAGTCCACATTCCCAACTGTTATCCTATAATATTTCCATAGTAACCATTTAGTAAGGAAAAGATACTGAATCATCCCACTGTTGAGTATCTTTATGTTTCAAGTCTGACCTGTAGCAGCCCACTTCATCTGAATGATGGAGACCCTGGAAAGGTAATAGCATCAAACTGTTCAAAGAGAAGAATAAGTGTCTTTAGGCTTAAGGTCAACATAAGCCAAAAACATGTTTTATGGTGTCTTCCCTGTTCTTGCTTACCGTTTGAGATTCTAATGCCACTGTCCCATGCATTAGAAGTTACTGATTCCTGGAAGAAATGGTGTCAACTGGACCCTCACTGGGATAGGCCGCGGTCATATTTATGGGGCTGGTGAGGGATGAAGCCTTCTCGATCACTATCCAGCTGAGGCTGAGCTCAGCTGAGAGGCAGGGGCTGGGTACTCAGGTGGAAAAGGCTGAAAACCCTTGATTGGTGCTGAGGTGGTGAGAAGCAGGCAGCTTACTGAGTTTGAGATAGCTGGATAGTACAATACATATTTACTTAAGATTTTCAGTAAGATGAGTAACTGAAATGATAGGAAGGCGATAGGAAAGGCAGATGTTTGGAGGAGGTGGGACAGAGTTGCTTGGGATTCTTTCATGCTTAATTTGCTTAAATGGGGCTTATAGATTAGAAATGGATTATAATGAAAGGCTTTGTTAGTCTCAGGGGAGACTAGTCTTGATGTAGAATGGACCTTTGAAGTTATCTGTCTTGGTACTGTTTTTATGAAAGTGCTATTTGAGAGAGCCATATAAAAGATATTAAAATCATGTCATACTATGTACCTTTTGAGCTAACACTGACAAAATTTATTAATAATTGGTGCACTTATTGGTTAGAGACAATGTGAATATGTAGGTAGTTACATTATTATATGTACCGCATTAAAAATGATTTGATTCAGTACCTGAGTTCCTAATAGTATAAGGCATGAACTCTGCCCTGCTGAGAATGTGAACACCAGAAACTGTCCTCAAGAGACTTATTAAAGTCTTAGGGGGAAGCTTGTTGATGAATATTCAGATAATATACTGGTATTATTTGTCCATCACCGTTAATGGCCCTGGGTTGCTAATTTTTAAATTTCCTACATTTATTACAAAATTAACCTGCAAAATATGACATCTCAACATAAGTCTGTACAGAGCAACAATTTGAATTTTAAGTTTTATTGACAGGTGAAAGAGAACAGTAACTTAAGTTATATCTCTTCTTAAGAAAATAGTAAAGAGTGTTATTGACATTTTACAGACGTGACGAACAGATTAAATTGTACTTCTGTGTAAGTATCAGTGATAAAAAACGGTTACTATTTAAATTGTTTTGATTTCTCTTGAACATATACTTAGGAGTGGAATTGCTCGTGGGTCATACGGTCACTCTATGTTTATCTGAGGAACTGCCAGACTGTTTTCCAAAGTGGCTGCAGCATTTACATTCCCACCACCAGGGTATGAAGGTTCTGATTTCTTTGTATCTTCACCAACACTCGTTATTTAACTTTGTGATTCTAGCTAACCATTTAAATTATAAATGAATAAGTGTTGATGTTGAATAGTGTGAATCAAGCACTCTTTCTTTTCCATTTACTCTATATAGGTTAGAGTAAAGGAAAACTCAGCCAAGGAGGTAGCTAATGTATCTATCAGATTGACTCCCTTACATAAAGTGGCCCAAGTAAGCTCTCAGCGTGGATAAAACCACATCATCTTTACCTGCCCTTCCTGTCTATGCCAGGAATTAACTGGGAAGACTGATAAAATGCAGATTCCTGGGTTCCACCACCTGAGAATCTGGTTAGTAGGTCTGGAGGTAGTACCAGGCATCTGTACTTTTAAAAAGCAGTACTTCCCACCCTCACCCCCCGCCCACCCCAAAAATCATCCTAGTGATTCTACTTACTGCAGGTGATCCACTACCCACACTTTGAGAAGCAAAGGAAACAGGAAACAAATGATATTAACTTGAAACAAAAATAAGGATAAGTTACCTGTAGTCCCTTCTCTTCAAACAAGACCCTCAGTGTGAGCTCTATAAATGTCTTATTTTAAGAAGAACTATTGGTGATGTATCTGCTTAAAGGAATCAAATACAAAGGCCATTAGCATTGACGAGTTGAATGTTGTACAATGGGTACCAAGAATCACTTTAATTTTGTTGTGATAAGTGCCAACCTGCTCCATAGGTTCAGAGTTCTAACAACTTCCACTGCTTCTTAGTTTAGGACACAACATTGGTACAAGAGGGTCTTCCTACTATAGGGCATGGGGTGTGCCCCACTCAAGCTGTATCAAATTGTTCAAGTAAAGGGTAAAGAGAGAGTAAAGCAGAACCAAGATGCTACAGACCCTGTAACTTGCAAGCACATAATCAAGCTGGATACGAACCTATTTTGGATGGGAAGAGATTTCTGTTAAACTCTCAGTAGGGCCGGTCTTATGTATTTGGTGTTAGAGCTAATCATTACCTCTTGCATTACCCTTTTATGGCCTTCTACAGAGGAATTACTTTTATACAAACAAACTAAAATTTTAGATTTTCTTTTCATTTCATTATTTCTTCAATAATCATCCTCTACTTCAGAATAAATCAGTTGTCCTGATTCTGTGTCATGTTTACCAGTGTTGCATGCACACTTACCTTTACTAGTGAATTAAATTCTCACAGATGGTGTTTTTATTTCGGTAGTAGCCTCTCCTATCCAGGACCCCAGGCTACCACTAGTCTTCCTTTATGCAAATTAGAAAATGATGCTTTATCCTCAGCATGCGTAGTGCCACCTTCTAGAAAGTCGCGACAAATATGCGAATCAATGAAGTCTGTGACAGGAAAGGTGCATGCTGTGGTTGTTTGGTGGGCAACCTGCAAATGTACACAGGGTCTAGGGAACCCTAGCATGGTCACTTGGTTTTCTTGAAAAGGGTGTACTGCTGCTTTCTTGTCCTTGACAGGGAAGGACTATGGTTATCTCATGAGTTTCAAAGTAAGCATCAGATCCAGAGTTTGGCCTCCATCACTGACAGGCATTCACAGCTCTTAGAGACTTCTGTACTCCTTTGATACTGTTCAGGATACTGAAAAAGAGATTTATTTTATAAATCTGTGAAATGAATTCTGCCACATTTCTTAAAGCCCTGTGAAGGTTGTCAGGTACAACCAGTACATTTTCAACTCACCATTGGACACTTGATGGACTGTGGCTACCTCCTAGCTTCTCAGTGCTCCCCCAATTCCTTCACAGCCCTGATTCATATGGTCCTCCTAAATCACCTCAGGGACTAGAGTTACTTTTTGGGATGGTGGTGGTGATGGAAACTTTTCTCCTAAAACTTGGAGTGTGAAATTTCCAACTTTTACAAAGGACTCTGTTTTAGGCCTGTAGGTAACTTTGAAGGTTTTTGTGTGTGGTGCTATTTAAAGGACTAATGAGAAAAGCTACTGTTTGTTGAGCACCTTTTAATAGCTAGGTTCATACTACCTTTATTCTTCAACTGCAGCCCAAATGATTTGGTATTTTCCTCACTTGACAGGTGAGGAAAGAAGTGGAAAAGAGATTCATGGCAGGGTGAGGATTTAGCACAGTGTCCTATTGCTGTCAAAGTGTGTGTGTTTTTTCTGTTCTAGCATTCTAGTCCTTTGCTAGAAGAAAGCCATAGCTTGTTCTCTTGTTTGGGGCCTAGAAAATCCCTCTGCCTATATCTTCTTGTGTTGTAGCTTCCTGGTCCATTTTTACATTTACTAAAAACAAATAAAGTGATATTGGATGCTAAAGTATACTCTGACTAGGAATAGCTTAGGATAGAAAGCTAAGCACAGTATGCTTTTAACCTAAAAAGTATAAAATTTCAATTGTTGACTTGTCTGGCTGATGCTCTGAGTCCTTTTGTATAAATATTGCTGTTTTTTGTGGATGTCAGGTTGTATATTATCTTTGCAAAGTGAGCATTTATGAGTAGTTTTAGAATGCAGTTTGATCTCCCCAAACTGAAAGGCTCAGGAACAAATGGTAGAAGTTTGTGCCTCAAACCAGGAAGTTCTCTGAGCACCTGGTTCTCAGGGAAAAGTGCAATGAAGGCCACAGTCAGGTGGGGGGCCCAATGACCAAAGCAAGATTATTCTTGTTTGTTATTTTAAACAATATTTTAAGAAATTGTGGTGAAATATGCATAGTGTCAAATTTACCATTCAAGCCATTTTTACTTAAGTGTACAATTCAGTGGCATTAAATATGTTCACAATGTTGCACAACCATCACCACTCTCCATTCCCAGAACTTTATCCTGATCCCAACCAATAAACTCTCTACCCATTAAACAATAACTTCTCATTTTCCCCTCCCCCTCTGTTTTTTGATGGATTTTTGTTTTTAGTTTCTTTTGTCTCTATTAAGTAAACAGGTAATTTTTTTCCCTTAGCTATCAAGGTCCCCCCCTTTAGTAATTTATTATACCTTACTAATTTTCTGCTTCTAATCTGCTTTTGGCTAAGACACATTACTTAGCTTGTCAAAATTGTATGTAAAGTAAGAATTAATACAACTTCTTACCCCTAAAAGCCTTTCCAATGAAGAGAAGAGCTATGACTTTGATGGCTATTTCGACTAGTAAAAGATCTTTTGCTTCCTAGGCACAGTTCCTAGATACTTCCCAGAGGGTTTACATTATTGGAAGTCAGGCTTATGAAAAAGTGGAGCATTGTGTGTTTGTTTTTATAACTATTCTAGGAAATAGAGGAAGAAGGGAGGGAAGGAACAAAGTAGGAGAAGATTAAGTTCATTATAATCAGAAGTTCTGTTATTTCATTCATTCAACCCAATAGCTATTATGCATTATTGTTTTTAAGAGAATAATAAATTAATAGAAAAATAACCAGAAATGCCTTATATCTTGTATTTAAAAAAAAAGCTTTCATTTAATAAGTCCACCACTAGTCAGACTAGTACCTTTAAAGAGAAGTTTCCTTAGTGCTTTTATGATATGAGTGAATTTGGGGAATAAGGGTATAAAAAACCTTGTCAGAAGGCACAGCTATAGACAAAGTTAAGGTTCACCCACATGCAACAATTAATGTCTCCATGAGCTCACCTGAAACCTCCAGCTTACTGTATTAGTGTTTGTTTTAATATCTGAGATTCTTCTTTTACAGGTATTTGACTTCACTGCCATAGACTTGACATCTGAGACTGATGAAATTCCAGATATTATAGCTTTGGAAGAAGAGGATGAATCAGATCATTCACATGCTAATAACTCTGAGTCCACTCAGGGTGAAATGTTGAAAAACTAACGAGAAAACACGCCCTTCGCTGAATACAAAATTTGTGTCACATTAAACTCCCTACTTGCTCTTAGCTATTTTTAATACAATCTTTCAAAGTTTAATCATTGAAATGCCTATAATAAAAATTGGTCTATATAATCTTGAATCATCGTGCATGTGTTTGTACTAATATAGTGAATGTGCGTGTGTTGTTTTACCTCCCAGGATTCATTTCTGCTTCTTCTGGTAACAGGACCTTCCTGTCTTTTGCGGGGAAGGACGTCTCAGTTCGTATGCTGGTCAAGGTTCTTTTGCTTTCCTCTAGCCTAGGGATGGGCCTATGACTAAAAAGAGATCAACTGGGAGGAGGTATATCATGATGGGTAAAGGCTTTGACTTGGGTCTAATCTTGGCTCTGTGACTTACTAGCTGTGTGACCATAAACAAATTACTTAATTTCTGTGTACCTCAATTTCCTCATCTATAAAATAGGGATAATAGTAGGTTTATCATGAAGAATCAATGAATTAACATTTGTAAAAACCTTAGAGCAATACTTGACACAGAGCAGCATTACCGAAGTATTAGTTAAGTTAATTAATGGTCAACCCAGTAATGATAAGCATCCCTAGTGTCCAGATTGTAATTTTGAAATACTTTTTCCCACTGAAAGAAATTAGGTCTTTGTGGAGAAATCACTGATTCTAGGTCTGAGGTAACGTACAAAATGAGCTTTGAACTTCTGGCTATTCCTGATAGCAAGGAAGCTAACTTGAAGAGGTTCCCACTGAGCAAGATGGGCAATTTCAAACTTCAATAATGATAATATAGTCTCAGTAGATTAAACTCCGTCAAATGTGAGCCTCATCAAATATTCAAATATATCATTACGTATATAAGAAATCTAATTGGTCACCTTCAGAAGATGATAGTAAACTAATTCTTTATCTTGAAAACTGATAAATAAAAGGAAAGAATTTAGCCTTCTTTATATCTTCACCACTAGGTAAACAAATAGTAAATGAGGGAAAACTCCTCTCATAAAAGTGTTTCCACTAACAAATGAAAAATGATGCCTTACTCAGTTTGAGCAGCTATAACAAATTACCTCAGACAGAGTGGTTTAAACAACAAGCATTTGTTTCTCATGGTCCTGGAGCCTGGAAGTTTGAGGTCAGGGTGCCAGCTTGGTTGAGTTTTGGTGAGGGTACCCTTCCAGGGTGCAGAAAATCAACTTCTTTTTGTACCCTTACTTGGTGGAAGAGCAGAGAAGTGAAGGATACTCCTTTGTGACTCTTATGAGGGTACTAATCCCATTATTGAGGGGTCCACCCTTATAACCTCATCTAATCCTGATTAGATCCCACAGACCCCACCTTTTAATACCATCACATTGAGGAGTAGGGTAAACACAAATTTTGGGAGTGGGCACAAGCATGTAGTCCATAACAAATGAGAAATTACAATTTCAGCATTTTGCAATTCCCAGTGAATTAATGGATCTAGGTATTTAGCATTAATGTCTGTCAGTGGCATGAACAGAGAGAAATATTATATTCTGCCTGAAGAAGAGCATACACCAACCATCATCTAGTCTTTTAAAAAAATTTTAAATAGATTTATTAGGATTACATTGGTTAATAAGATTTATGTAGGTTGTAGGTTGCAAGTGCATAATTCTATGATACATGACCTATATGTTGCAATGTGTACCTACCACCCAAAGTCAGATCATCTTCTATCACCAAATATTTGACACTCTCTTTACCCTTTACTACCCCTTCACCTCCCTTGCCTCTGGTAATCACCATACTGTTATCTATGAGTTTTTGGTTCTTTTTCTTGTTTGTTCATTTGTTACTTTCACTTTTATATTTCACATATGAGTGAATAACATGATTCTTAACTTTTTCTGACTGCCTTATTTTGCTTAGCATGATATTCTCAAGGTTCATCAATGTTGTTGCAAATGGCAATATTTCATCTTTTCTTATGGCTTAGTGGTATTCCATTGTATATTTGTATCACATCTTCTTTATCCAATTATCTATCAAAGAATAATTCAGTTATTTCCATGTTTTGGCCATTGTGAATACTGAACATAGGGGTGCATACATCTTTGTGAATAAATGTTTTCAAATTTTCAGTTTATACCCCAAAGAGGGGTTGCTGGGTCATATGGTAACTCTATTCTTAATTTTTTGAGAAACCTCCATACTGTTTTCCATAGTGGCTGTACCACTTTACATTCCCACGAACAGTTAATGAGGGTTCCTTTTTCTCCACAACCTCTCCAACACTTGCTATTATTTGTTTTGTTGATAATAGGCATTCTAATGACGTGAAGTGGTATCTCATTGTAGTTTTGAATTGCATTTTTCTAATAGCTAGTGAAGTTGAGCATATCTTTTCATATATCTGTTGGTCATTTGTATGTCTTCTTGAGTGAAGTATTTATTTAGGTCCCTTGACCAATTTTTAAGTAGGATTATTTATTTGTTTGGTGTTTAGTTGCCTGAGTTCTTTATATATTTTGGACATTAAGTCTTTGTTGGAGGTGTTTGCAAATATTTTCTCCCAATTTGTTGGTTGTCTTTTTGTTTTCTTGGCAGTTTCATTTGCTGCACAGAAACTTTTTAGTTTGATATAGTCCCATACATTTATTTTTCCCTTTACTTCTTTTGCCATTGGGGTCAAATTCATAAAATCTTCTCTAAGACCAAGGTCCTTAAGCTTAGTACCTATGCCTTCTTCTATGTAATTTACTGTTTCAGATCTTATATTTAGGTCTTTGATTCATTTTGAGTTAATCTTTGTATATAGGGCCAGACTGTAGTCTAGTTTCATTACTTTACATGTGACTTTCTAATTTTCCCAGCACTGTTTATTGAAGAGGCTTTCTTTTCTCCAATGCATATTTTTGGCTCCTTTGTTAAACACTTTTTGCCCATATACATGTGGGTTTATTTCTGGGGTCTCAATTCTGTTCCATTGTACTGTGTGTCTATTTTTCTGCCAATACCATGCTGTTTTGATTATCATCATTTTGTAGCATAATGTGAAATCAGGGAGTGTGATACCTCCAGCTTCAATCTTTTTTCTCAGAATTGCTTTGGCTATTCAGGGTCTTTTGTGGTTTCATACAAATCTGATTTTTTTTGGTTCTATTTCTCTAGAAAATGTCATTGGGATTTTGGTGGGGATTGCACCATCACTTACTCATGCTTGAGTCAGATCAATCCTCTAGATGGAGGTGCCAATTGGAAAAATTTGGAGGACACAGAGAGTGGAAAACATTGAACTTTACTGTGAGGATGCTAACAGTAAAACCTACGCTATGGGAAATTATTCTGGTAAAATTGCCCCAGGTGTTCAATAGATAAAATTTAAGAAAAAAAGGAGGAGGGATGGAAGAAATTCTGTATATTAAGTTATATTATTTTAAAAAATCCTGGGAAAGACCAAAAAAAGCCAAGATGAATATAAAAGAGCAAGACTAAATTATAGTGTGTAGGGAAGCATACTTGGATGGTAAAACTACAGGAAAACAAAATTAAGTGATTACTGTAAAACTGACAATAGTGGTTACTTTTTGGCAAAGGGAGAGTGGCTGGGGGTTAATTTTGTCAACATAAGAAATGTCTAATTTTGGAGATAATTTTTCAAAGAGTTTATTTGAGACAAATGGATGACATTGCCAGAAGGCAAGATCTCAAAAGCTCAGGAAAATGACAGTTTTGCCATTTCTTTTATACATCTGGAACATAAGAAACATTACGTGAAGGTGGGACAAAGCAAGGCAGGAACATT
This sequence comes from Tonatia bakeri, assembly GCA_004024845.1. NCBI lineage: Eukaryota > Metazoa > Chordata > Mammalia > Chiroptera > Phyllostomidae > Tonatia > Tonatia bakeri. Next base: position 70,609 of record PVIA01005893.1, read on the forward strand.
TCTATGATTGGATTATGGGATAGTTAACAAGATTATGTGCTGTCTTGAGCGCAGTTAAAATTTATCATGGGTCTGCAAAAGTGGCATTTCAAAGGTGTGTTAACCTAGATGTCCAAAGACAATGGACAGGGTCTGCTTAAGGGAGTGACAATCTTTTACTAGGGAAGTTATAGGCCTGAGTGAGGTGTGACTACCCACCATGATGGGTGCAATTAGGAATTTATGATCAAATGACCCCATGAGGGTACTTTTGGTTAGATTTATTATAGAGCCCTCTTTTCATCCACAATTTTTTGTCCTGGGTGTTAATTATGAGAACATTCACCTGTACTGATATACTAATCTATTTAAAAGGAGCAAATTGGACTATCTGGTATATGGATCTTGAGTGGAGTGGCACATGGGCCTTTCATTCCCTGAGAACATTCTTTGGTCTTTCCATTCTTTATGCTACTCAATATCCACCTAATAAAACTCCATCAAAGTCAGTTTTGCTGTTTGCTTCCCAAGAATGTTAATTGATACAAGTGGCCTTGGCACATTACCATTAGCCTTGAGATGGGTATAGATAACATCTTTTTTTATGATGGATGATATTATAGCATGTTTGTATACTGATGAGAAGAATTGATGCAGGACAGAGTAGAGGACCAATGCTGGAGCAAACTCCTTGAGTAAGAGAAAAGGCATATTATCTATCAAATAAGTGAAAGGACTGATCTTATGTCAGCATGCCTTTACTCACCCGGATTAACAAGAGAGAACGAACACTATAATGGAAAAAGATTTAGGCAGATTGGTCAACTGTTGATAGAAGTTATTTTTTGGAAACATCTATTAACTAAGAACAAAGGACACTTTTGAGAGTGAGGAGGGAAAAGTAGGTATTGGAAGTTTAGGGGAGGGAAGAAGATATGCATACTCTTGTGGAGAGGAGGTTTGGAAAAAAGACTAGTAAGGTGGAGAGAGCCTAAGAGCCCACTTGAGTTGTCATGAATTTTGAGTAACACCAGGCATCATAATTGTGTTTAGCTACCAAGCTGCAGGTGTAGAATAGGCCAAGAACCGGCTTTAATAAGAATTAGGGTTCTCTGAGATAAATTTAGTAAAGAGAGAAAGGGGCCAGGGAGCTGAGAAGGTCAAGAAACTAAGAGGCCAAGATATTTGAAAGGTCGCCTACATGGATGTTTTTTAAAAATATTTAATTTATTTATTTTTAGAGAGAGGGGAAGGGAGAAAGAAAGCGAGGGATAAATATCGATGGGTTGCCTCTCGCACGCACCTCAACTGAGGACCTGGAGGGCAGGCAACCCAGGCACCTGCCCAGACCCATATGGAACCGGAGACATTTTCCTTTGCACGATGACTCTCAACCAACTGAGCTCTGCCAGTCAGAGGACCTACATGGATATTGTGTTTTCCAAGAATTATCCCGGGGTAATGTAGGAGGGGCAGAATTAAGAGCTAAATCTTCCCAGAATGAAGTCCAGCCACCCGGAGATCTTACACGTGATTTCCACAAGAATTGTGGTAGATGACAGCCTAAACTTCAAAGGAGCTAGTCGTTTTACTGAGGCAATTAAGTGCCAGAGGTAGCGATAAGAAATAAGATACCCACCTCATTTTCAAGCCCTGTTGTATGGGGAGTGTAGGAGAGAAAACAGTCATTAATTGAGAAGGCTACAGGGGTAACTGTATGTGTAGGGGACAGCCAGATTTCTTAGAGCAAGAGTGAAAGAAGTATTCAGCATTTGATACACATGACATTACTAACAATAGACCTGAGTCCAAGAGGTTAGGTGACTTCTTCAGGGTCACACAACTAACGTGCAGAGGTCTGGATGGAACCCAGTGCTTTTTCTACTACACGGAGCCACAGTCCCCATCTACAGCTTTTATCTGACGTAATCGGTCTATAGGAACTAAAGAAACCCCACACCCTTCAGATCTAAAAGCGCGAAACGAACAACCGCTTGATACCTCAAGCGCTACAAAGTTCGCGGGCTAGAACGGCGCTGAGGGTTTTGTAGTTTTTAGGCCGGGCATGACGGGAAGGGACAGGGAAAGAGCGCGTTGCATGGCGGGAGTTATAGTCCTCCGGGCAACTCCCTCCTTCCCCGGAAGTCAGGCGGAGAGCACAAAGCGCTCTGCTGAAAGCGCGGGAGTCTCGGTTTGTGGTGGTTTAGGCAGCTGTGCCGTATTATCGTTAGAAGCTCTATTACGCTGAGACTTTACGGCCTTTCTAGGCGAAATGGCTCCGGGCTAGAGAGGTGCAGGCAGTAACAACGCGGATGCTGCTGCAACCGCGACCTGAGGCTGCCTGTAAGGGAAGGAGCCTGAAGGCCCTCGGGGTCGTTTGGGCCTTTGCTTTCTTCCTGTGCAAGGGACACTGCAGAACTGCAAAGATGAGCTTGTCCTGGGTCACTGCTTTCGAGAAGGAGCATCTTTGGATGTATCTGCAGACCCTCGGCTTCGAGCCAGGCCCAGCCACCACCGCCTGCGGAAAGATCTTGTCACACACCCACCTTGGAGTGTAAGGAGGCCGGGAATTGCGGGGCGGGGTTGTCTGAGCCTGGACTTGATGGGATAACCCGCCCTTTCGCGGACCCCGAAGGTTTAGGAATCAAGGCACTGGCTGTAAAGTCTTTTCTCCCAGTAGCTGCCAGGCCGGTAGCAGAGACTGTCAATACGGCACCGTGCACGGGGTAGAGTCTGCATTTGGGGCCAAATTGAGGGGTGGGGGCAGCTTAGTACTGCTTTGCTGGTAAAGCTGAGTGGTTTGTGAAATCGAAGTAGGTACTGGAGGGAAGTGAGAACAATCAGTGTATTCACACACCTTTACGCTCAAGGGATCTTTTCAAGCTGGTTGCTCTTTAATTTATAATTTTAACTTTTTTTTTTAAGATTCCAGGGTGTCTGTTGGCTTTAATTACATTGGCTTTAACATGCCTGCATTAGAAACACTTGAGTCACAATGTTCTAGGTAGATCGATGATAAAATAAAATATTTCTACTATTCATACTATCTACTTTTCCAATACACATCTGTCTTCCACTTGTTCTTAACCTATTTCCAACGTTTCTATTTCTTACATTCTTTTTTCCTTTTTTTAATTTTATTGATTATGCTGTTACAGTTGTCCCATTCCCTTCACTCCCCTTCACCCTGCCCACCCCCTCCCACCCACATTCCCTCCCTTTAGTTCATGTCCATGTGTCATAAGTTCTTTAGCTTCTACATTTCCCATACTATTCTTGCCCCCCCCGTCTGTTTTCTACCTATTGTCTGTGCTACTTATTCTCTACATCTTTTCCCCCTCCCTCCTTCTCCTACTTCCCTGTTGCTAACCCTCCATTTGATCTCCAATTCTGTGGTTCTGTTCCTGTTCGAGTTGTTTGCTTAGTTTGCTTTTGTTTTAGGTATGGTTGTTACTGAGTTTGAAGTCTTTTTTTACTGTTCATATTTTTAATCTTCATTTTCTTAGGTAAGTCCCTTTAACATTAAATATAATAAGGGCTTGGTGATGATGAACTCCTTGAACTTGGCCTTATTTGAGAAGCACTTTATCTGCCCTATTCTAAATGAAAGCTTTGCTGGATAGAGCAATCTTGGATGTAGGTCCTTGCCTTTCATGACTTGGAATACTTCTTTCCAGCCCCTTCTTGCCTGTAAGGTCTCTTTTGAGAAATCAGCTAACAGTCTGATGGGAACTCCTTTGTAGGTTACTGTCTCCTTGTCTCTTGTTGCTTTCAGGATTCTCTCCTTCATTTTTACCTTGGCTAATGTAATGATGATGTGCCTTGGTGTGTTCCTCCTTGGGTCCAACTTCTTTGGGACTCTCTGAGCTTCCTGGACTTCCTGGAAGTCTATTTCCTTTGCCAGATGGAGGAAGTCCTCCTTTATTATTTGATCAAATAACTTTTCCACTCATTGCTCTTCCTCTTCTCCTTCTGGTACCCCTATAACTCAGATGTTGGAACTTTTAAAGGTGTTCTGGATGTTCCTAAGCCTCTCCTCATTTTTTTGAATTCTTGTTTCTTCATTCTTTTCTGTTTGGTTGTTCCTTACTTCCTTCTGGTCCACTCCATTGATTTGAGTCCCAGTTTTCTTCCCATCACTACTGGTTCCCTGTGCGTTTTCTTTCATTTCTCTTATTGTAGCCTGCATTTGTTCATCTAATTTATGACCAAAGTCAACCAATTCTGTGAGCATCCTGATCACCAGTGCTTTGAACTGTGCATCTGATAGGTTAGCTGTCTCTTGGTCACTTAAAAAAATTGTCTCTGGGGATTTTAATTCTGTTTGAGTCATCTTTTTTATTTTTTATTTTCCTTTGGTCTGGTTGCAGCTGTTACTATGTGCGGCGGAGCCTTAGGTGTTCACCAGGGCGGGGCACCCCAGTCGCTGGGTTGTGATGTTGTATGTGGGGGCGGGGTCTGAGAGGGAACAATGGTGCCTGCTTGCTCTCTCCAGGACCTCAGTCCCCCTTGCTGCCTCCCACAAACAAACTGGGCCCTTCTGGTGCTGGCTCCTGGGCGGGTGGGCCTGTGTACTTCCTTGGACTCTGTGGGTTTCCCCGAGGAACCTCCTGTGAGGCTGAGACAATCTCCCGGCCTCAACTCCCACAGGTGTTTTCAATCGGTGCTCTTAGATTTTGTTTCCCGGCGCTGGGGTCTGTGTCACTGCCCATTTTCACTCAGTTTGCCCTCGAATGTGTGGCTGCGGCCAGCTGCCTTGTGTGCCTCACTGGGTCTGCTCGTTGCCTCCCGCGCACAGGGTCTGCCACCTGTCCATCAGCTGCTTCTGCGCTTCTGGGGTCCACCAACTGCCGTCTGGGCCCTTTGCGCCCGCGTCTGCCAGCCACTGCTTTTTCCTGCTGGGACTCCTTGACCCCTCTCTGTAGGCCTCCGACTATGCCCCTCCTTACCGGTTTGGATGTGCGGTAGTCAGACTTCCGTTCAGTTCATTTCTCTCTGTTCTGGTTGTTTCTTGTTTCTCAATTTTTGTCGTCCTTAGTTTTGGTTGCTCGAGGAGGCACAGTGTGGCTACCTATGCCTCCATCTTGGCTGGAAGTCCTCAGTTTTAACTTTTTGAATTGGCAAACTGAAGCGTCCCATACTTAGCAAAAAGGATATTAAGGAGGTTATTCAGATGAAAAATAAAAGCCCCTTCCCTACTTTACTACTAATGTTATGGTTATGATAATAAATCTAAATATTTTGTTTATATTTCTATGCCTCAACTTACCAACTTTAGACGTATCTTAATTTCCCACTATAGGTCAAGAGAAATTTGGGGTACATTGTCTACCTCCTGTTCTCAAATCTTCTTTACTTAATTATGTTATTTCAGTTCTGGTGGCAGTGTTTTAGTATGTGTTTAGACCTCTATTTTTTGGTATATCAATCTCAAAAATGTCTCTTCATTCCCCACCAAGTAATTTTACTAGGAAGGTAGCTATTATTTATAAGAAATTACACTTAAGCTCACTTACACTTCTCTACACCCCCACTTCTTGACGTTTTTCAGATGTATTATAACTCAACTGTCAAGGTTTAGAGATGTAATTAAGTTTTGCTTGGTAACTATGTTTAGAAGTCACTATTATTTACATGTAGAATGCTTTGTCTAGCAGTCTGTTATAAAAATTGACAATAGTGGATAGCATTTATCAGGTTATGATTATGTTAATAAGTACTCCACTTACCTCACATGATTTGATGCCCCCCAGCCTCAGCAATCTTGTTTCCTCTGTACTGTCAAAGCAGCTTAAACCTCCTGGCCTCCGCTGAAAATTGCCACTGTGTCCTTCTTTCTGGTGTTCTAGCAATCGTAGTTTTCTCTGCTCTGGTTTGTTCAATTGTAGTCTGCTTTTTGTCTTTGAAAAATTGGTAACATCTGTCAAGTTCTGGTCCAGTGATGGCAGTTTTTTTTCTTTTTCCAACACTGTCGTTGATTTTTTTCCCATCCTCTAAGTCTTTAATTTCAGCAGATTGTTTGGAAACATGTCACCTTTGAGATGCTTTAAGCATGAATGTGGTATCAAATTTATTTTGAAAAATATTTTTATTTTTTATTCATTTATATTCACATATAATAAAATTCATTCTTTTTGGTGTTCAGTTTTGTGAGCCTTTTGAGCATGTAGTTGTGTAACCACTTTTCTTTTAAACATATGCTTACCATATGATCCAGCAGTTTCATTCTTACATATTTGTCCAAAAGATTTGCATTTTGAAAAACTATTCTGGTTACATTACAGAGAATGAATTAGAGGGGGACTCAGGGCATTAGAGTTAGGTGAGCCTAAACTAAGGTGGCAGTAGGAATGGAAAGAAAAGGTGATTCATTCATTTATTCAACAAATATTAGTTGAATACCGTATTTGACCTGGGAATACAGTAATGAACAGAACAGACATAGACTTTTACCTTACAGAGTTTTAGTCTAGTGGATGAACAGCTATCTTCAACAGATATCTTATTAAAAATTTAAATAGGTGTTAAAGAGAAGAAACAGTATACTGTGTGAAAAAAATAACAAGGTTATAAGATGATAAGAAAGTAAGATTTGTGTTTGTTGAGGAACAGAAATATTCTAAAGACAGATTTTTTTTGACATGGATAAGCATGGAAACATTTTTTAAAACTTTTGTGGTAGAATTGAAAATATATTTATAATTATAGTTCACATATAGTATTACATGAGTTTTAGGTGTACAGTCTAGTGATTCAACATTTACATACCTTACAAATGGATTAACACAATAAGTCTAGTAACCATCTGTCACTGTACATAGTTACAGCATGGGAACGTTAGTGTTAATTCTATTTTTTAAAATCTCAAGATAGTAGCTTTATGTCTTCATAGAAAGAATACTCACATCTACTTGTCATGTATTCCAGTGATGCACACCCCAGTTTTTAATTGCTTAACTCCTAATGTAGTTTCTTTTTAGAGTCTGGAAACAAGAAATTACCCAAGTGAGATATTCCTTCAGATCATTGTTGAAAATGTATGAAACATGAAAATATCTCAGATCTCTTTTATAAATGTTAAAACTATTTTATAATAGTGCATAGAGAGAATTCCCATAGGTATATTTTATGTTCTAATGAGTTTTTGTTTTCTTCTTTATTATGTCTTCAGTTTTTCCTGAGACCTTTCCTTTATAGTTACTTAGTTGTGTTGCTTTTAACTTCTTTTGATATTCCAATTGTACCCATGCAAATAACTGTTTTTTCAAATGACCTTTTTAAACTAGAATAATGGGGGAGTGAGCATTCATAATTTTTTTTATCTGATAACTTCCACAGGTTCTTTTCCTTCTTGAGTGTAAACATTAACTTCTATTGGGATATATGTTCTGTTTTTATCCCTTTCTTGCTTATCCAGAGATGTTAAATTGCTTTTGTTCATTTTTCATACTACCTGCACTTCACTGCCAGGGCCTTGAGAAATGGTGGCTATACCTCCACACCAAGTTTGATTTATTTTGCCTTGAGAATTGCCAAAGCAAATCCATGCAGCAGAGTGTAGTGTCTGAGGTGGATTATCCCTGTCAGTATCCCTAGGTCAGTAGGTTGCTGACCTAGGTGAAGTTCAGACCTGGCTGGATAGGTTAGATAGTTAGAGCATTGTCCCAGATACACCAAAGTTGTGGGTTCAATCCTATTTTGGTCAGGGCACATACAGGAATGAACCAATGAATATGTCAATAAGTGAAACAACAAATCAATGTCTCTCTCTCTTTTTCTCCCTCTCCCTTCCCCATTCCCTTCCTTCTCTTTCTCTCAAATCAATAAAAAAATAAACCCCTCTTTTTCCTAGCTCTGGCAGTCCCCAAAGCATGAAGTCCCCATTTTCCCATTTCCTACTAGATACCTTCACATCCCTGGGGTCCTGGCAGGGTTGTGAGGAGGGACAATGGAGCATAGAGCAGTGGCTGATGACCCTGGCCTAGAGGCTGCCTTTTTATAGCTGTGTGACATTTCTTAAAAGGTTTAGGGTTTTTTTTTTTTTTTTACTTTTCTTTTTTCTTTTAGATTTTGTCTTGATTAGTTAGGGAAATCAGACAATAAAAACTTATTATAAGGATGGTTCTAGGAATCAAATGTAATAGTAAAGACCCTAGACTTGGGTCAGGTGACATATTTTAAATCACTGCGTTTCCATTCCTGGTTATGTAATTTTGGGCAAATTATCTAATCTCTCTAAAGTTTAAATTCCTTCATCTGAATAATGAGGATAATCAAACCACGTTCTACTATCATTAGGATTAAATAAAATAATGTGTGTTAAAGCTGCTAGCACAGCATTTAACCTCATATGATCACCGTAACAATTAGGTGAGTTACTGCCTATAAAAGGCTTAAATTAATACTTGGAAGTAGTAAACTCAATAAATATTAGGTATTTTCACTATCAGAAATGTTGGTGGGTATCATCATCTTCATATCATTGGCTATGCATGGTATTCTATCACCTAATTAAACCTTTTTTGTTGTTGTTGAATGTTCTCACTATAATAAAACAAGTTCTACCAGTTTTCTTCTATTTGATCTGTATTTTCAGAATCATAAATAAAACTTGTTTTTCTTGATTATAAAAATGTACATGAATGAGAAGAATTGATTTGACTTGACCTCTTGAAGAGAATGAAAAATATTAATTTGTGTCAAACTCGTATACAGCTTTTGATGATACTTAGTTTTATTATATTTTTTTGTTGGTTCCTGCTTCTATTTCTTTTTAAACCATTAGAAACATGTTCGACAAGCAGAATCATGATGCCTTTCAGATAGTTTCTTACTTCTTGTTTCAAACGTTGAACCAGTCTCTCACCAAAGAAGTTTTCAAGTGAGTAAAAATTATTTAATTTTATTTTTAACTAGTCACTCTCAGATTTGAAAAGGGACTAGGCCTAGATACAAGCTAGAATTTCAACTTATTTTGAGTGGGTGTCACAAACATCAGGCTGGAGTGTTGCAAATTTAGTGCCTAACCTTTATAAATCTGAGTGATTGTTCCTTGGTACTCACCTTAAAATCATTGTATACTATAATCATAGGTAAGTTAGATTTTGTTTTATAATATTCCTTCCTTACATTTTCATAGTCTTAATTAATAGGCAAAACAATTAAATGGTACCAATTTATCTCAACACACAACTTTGCTTTACTTACTCATTTTCTTGTAGGCACTATTATATTTGCTTTGTCTATTTTTACTTTCTAGGTCTTTGCAAATCCTTATTTTTTGTTAAGGATATGTATATTAAAGTATCAAGTACTGTAGGCAAAAATCATTTCTGTTAAGTTTAACCTAGTATTATGTACTGTTGATTCTTACATAGTTAAAGGAGATAATGTGAATACCCACTAGCTTTGGTTCCAAGTTATTTAGCATGTGATTTGGGTTTCTTCTGTCAAAGTATTCAGATTTGTTCTAATATTTATATGGGGCCATCATCCTCTTAATATATAAAAGCAACAAATAAGTACATTGTTTAGGGCATTGTATTGATAATTTTTTCTTAATATTATATTTTGCTTTCAGTTCAAGTTATGAATAATTGGGAGAACAGGTGTATTGGGAGAAACATTTTTTTGAAATTCCTATCATTATGGTATAGGGCTTCCTTTGCTCAAATAAAAGTAGATTTTCTGCCCTCCCCACCTCAATTATAAACAAACTACAGCTCTTTTTAAACAATTCAGAAAATACAGAAAAATGTAAAGAAGGATGTAGAAATCATTCCTAAACCCATCAGCCAGAGAATATTGCTGTTGATATTCTAGCCTTTCAGTCTTTTTTCTATGCATAATTAATTATTTTTATTAATATAGAATGTATGATATGCTTTAGAAACTTAAAAAACATGGGACCCTAAACAGAGTCTTCAGGATAAAAATTTAGATAAAACTGATTATTAGAGGAAAGCAATAGGTAAATTTTAAAGTCTTACTGTAAACTAAAGTTGAGGCAAAGCTTTTCTTTTTTAAAATTTTATATCTTTTTTATCCATAAAACAGTAGAACCCACTGACTATGATACAGGTTATCTTTAGGAGTCAAAAGCTCTCATGCCATTTCTTCTCTTGGCCTTTTCATGTGTAACCATTTGTGTTTCTCTCTTTTTTTCCCAGGCTTAACATACTAATTTATTTATACTGTCTTTGTGTGTTAGTCCATTGAATCCATTGAAAGTATTCTCATCTTTTCCTGATTTTTAGTGATTTTATTTATTATTTTTAATTTTTAATAAAGATTTTATTTATTTGTTTTTAGAGAGATGGGAAGGGAGGGAGAAAGAGAGGGAGAGAAACATCAGTGTGTGACAGATACATCAGTTGGCTGCCTCTTGCACACCTTCAACCAGGACCCGGGCCCGCAACCCAGGACTGTGCCCTAGCTGGGAATCCAGCGGTGACCCTTCGTTTTGTAGGCTGGCACTCAGTCCACTGAGGCACAACAACCAGGGCAGTAATTTTAATAATGATTAACTCCTGCATTTAATGTACATATTCAGTGGTTATTTACACAAAACTGAACTTGACCCTATAGATATTTATAAAGAAAAAGACCCAATTTCTCACAGGTTGGTATCTTGTATTAGTTGAAATCTATGAATGTCAGCCTTCATTCATTAAAGCATTATTGTGTATAGTATAGGAGATAAATTTGATGTTTTTCAATTTTTGCTGAGTTTGTTTTTTTGTTCATAATTTCAATGTTTTTATTTTTGTATTTAAGACTTTGTTGGCCTCCATTTGACAAAAATAGTGATACTGATTTCCGGAAACATTGCTTTGAATGGTTAAAGAAAATTTCTGTAAGTATTCTCTTTCTGGAAAAGGAAAACTTGAGGAGATTAAAAATTACATTAATTGTTTCTCTAGCTTTTTTGAGGTATAATTATATATTAATTTTTTAAAGGTGAAATATTTTTAATGCTTTTATGCTAACAGTATAAGTAAGGAAATATTTATTAGAATAATACTTTTTATGTTTTTGGAATGGTATTCTGTATATTCCTAGGGACACCAGCTTTGCTGGCTAGGTGCACTGAAAATAGGTATTTGAGTCCCTTGGAGTTTTTATCACAATTTTTATTTAAAGAAATCTTTTTTTACTATAGGTTATTTTAGCTTGTGTCCCCAAATAGTGTCAATAATTGTGGGTTTGTATTGTAATTACTTTTTTGTGACCAAGTTCACCAAGAATTTAGAAATAGTGTGATGTGTAAATATAAAGGTTATTGTTGATAAGATCTTTCAAAATTGTTTATTTCTTTTGCCGTAGGCTGAATGTGGAAGTAGCTTTCCTCAAGTTGTTGGTTCACTGTTTCTTTCTCCTGGTGGTCCTAAATTTATTCATTTGATGTATCATTTTGCAAGATTTGTTGCAATAAAATATATAAAAACCCATTCTAAAGGTATGTTAAGCTTATAGTAGGAATTTTTTTTCATTTTGTTTCTTAAATATTTATTATTATTCACAGTTTGCAAGTCATCAGGAGATTTTAATAAAGCAAGAAGATGAAATTATTAAGTAACCTCAAAAGGCAAATAATTAATATTCTATTGTACTATAACTATAGTTTGAAACCCTGTCATTAAATGAGCATAAGTAACAAGTCAAATTATTTTATTATGTTCTAAACATTTTCTGTGTAAGGTAAATATTTTAGGCTCTGTAGACCATACAGGGTCTCTGTCACATATACCTCCATGTGTGTATGTGTGTTTAAATATAACTCTTTAAAAATGTAGACAGTATTTCTAGCTTGCTGACCTCAGAAAATTGGCCAATGGGCCAGATTACACTTGCTGATTATAGTTTGCCTCTAATATATTGTATGCAATATCGTATTGAATTTATTTGAGATTTATTTTGGCTACTGGTAATGTGGGAATTTTTTGTTATAAATTGCTGTTTTAAAGGGATTTGATCTATTAATTTATAGAAACAAAATACATGTTGGATATTTAAGCTGAGAATTAAAAGAGTGCTATTTGTAGCTTATTAAATATGCTATTCTGTTTTGTTGATTTATGCTCAAAAACATGGACAGGAAAATACAGAAAAGTTGATGCAATAAAACCACACCCATCTTCCAATTTCTAGAGACAGCTATTACTGACACTTTGGCTTATTTTCTCAGGTTTTCTTTTTTTTGGTGTACATATATATTTATATGTTTTAATTATTTTGAAAGGATAATATTTTTCATGATTCAAAAATCAAAAGGTTAAAAGTCTTCCACCTCTATTCTTTACTTAGTTTCTCTTCTTTGAAGCAACCAATGTAATCAGTAATACAAGCATTTATGTATATCATTTTTGTTTTTTAATGTAAAAATTTTTTTTTAACTTTTTATTTTATTCTTTTAGAAGATTTTATTTATTTACTTTTAGAGAGAGGAGAAGGGAGGGGAAAAGAGAAGGAAACACCAATGCATGGTTGCCTCTCGTGTGCCCCCTACAGGGGACCTGGCCTGCAGTCGAGGCACGATTGATCCCCTGATTGGGAATTGAACTGGCAACCCTTTGGTTCTCAGGACGGCACTCAATCCACCGAGCCCCGCCAGCCAGGACTTTTTTTTTAATGTTATGATTTAATCTTTATTGTATTTTTTCTTTAATATATATATATATATACACACACACATATATATATATATATATATATATATTTAAACCCTAAATGGTAACATACCTCTGGTTTTGAATCTTGTGTTTTTCATTTAACATTATGTAACTGGAGATATCCTGTATCAGTTTGTAGAGCTTCCTTATTCTCCTTCTTTATCTTTAGAACTGCATATTTGAATGGATGTGTCACAATGTATTTAATCTATCTTCTGCTGACAGATCTTTGGCTTTTTCCCCTCATCTTTTGCTCTAAAAACAATCTTCAGTGAGAAACTATACATACAGGGTGGGGCAAAAGTAGATTTACAGTTGTTTGTATGGAAAATAATACAATAATAAATAATAATATAAGAATAAAAATGCCGTGGCTGGCATAGCTCAGTGGATTGAGCATGGGCTGCGAACCAAAGCATCACAGGTTTGATTCCCAGTCAGGGCACATGCCTGGGTTGCAGGCCACAGTCCCCAGCAACTGCACATTGATGTTTCTCTCTCTCTCTTTCTCCCTCCTTTCCCTCTCTAAAATAAATAAATAAAATCTTTTTTTAAAAAAAAGAGGAAATGAGAGAAGTTGAAAAAATTTTATAAAAAAAAAAAAGAATAAACTTTCACATACAACTGCAAACCTACTTTTGCCCCACTCTGTATATCATTTTGTGTATGTAATTCCTGGAAGATGATTTCTTGGTCAAAGAAATTGTGAATTTGTAATTTGCTCTTATTATCAAGTTATTTTCTGTGGAGATTGAACAACTTATACTTATATTGCCAGTATATGGAGACTGTCTATTTTCCCAAAGTCTCACCGACATTGTGTGTGATCAGACATTTTTGTCTTCCAAGTCTGGTAGTTAAAGTGGAATCTCAGGGTAGTTTTAATTTGTATTTCTCTTACTATGTATTTAGTTAGATTGAAAACTGTACAAGTATTTAAGAGTAATTTATATTCTTTTTTATACTCCATATTGATATGCTTTCTCCATTTTTCTCTTTAGCTATTTTCTTTTTCATTTGTAGGAGGTTTTATTTGTTATCCCTTCTCTGTAATGTGACATGTAAACATTTTTTAGTTTGTCTTTTGTGCATGGTTTTTAAAAAACATATACCATTTCTTTATAGGTATTTACATATTTTTAAGTTTAATGTAACATAAGCATTTTACTAGTTTTTTATTAGTACGTGATCTACTCCAATGTAACCCAAACTATTTTATATGAAATATGTGTGCTTGAATTTAGCAAAAGTTTATTGTCTATAAGGCTTCTAAGCATGGGTTGTTCTATTTCTTTTCTTTCTTTTTTTTTAAGATTTTATTTATTTTTAGAGGGGTAAGGAGGGAGAAAGAGAGTGAGAGAAACATCCATTGGTTGACTCTCACATACCCCTAACTGGGAACCCAGTCTGCAACCCAGGCATGTGCCCTGATGGGAAATCTAACTGGTGACCTTTCTATTTGCAGACTGGTGCTCAGTCCACTGAGCCACACCAGCCAGGGCTGTATTGTTCTATTTCTGATCTAAAACAGTTCCACTCAACATTTTGAGCCTGTATATGACTTTCACATTTAGTGAACTCATCCCATGCTCAATATTTAGAAATTGTGGTGATTTCTTTGGACTTAATTCTAGGACCTGGATTAGTAATGTTAAGTTCAGGGTGGAGTCCTTGTTTTCCAGAATATTCATCTTTATCGTACTGAGCCATCTTAAAGTAACATTTATTGCATTTATTACAGGTAAAAAACCTGGACTCTGAAATGTTTGGGTGGATTGTTCTTAGGGTCTGCTCTGCATAGTCAAGAATTACTTGAGAAATGGAGACTGGTTTTTGGTTGTCCTGTCCTATTCTTACTAGCAAGAAAAGTAAGCTGATGGCAGCAATAGAGGTGATATGATATTACCTCATCTCTTTTAGTATATGTTCTTCTTAGTTATTAAAAGATCTTAAGACTTTGCTCATGTAAAAATGGAGACAACTGTACTTGAACAACAATAAAAAGTGAAAAAAATTTGCTCATGTATGATAGTGTGTTCATGGATGTAGCAAGCTGTGATAAGAAGAATTATTTTGGGCAGATGTACTCTAAAAGGTTTTAATTATGTAAAACAACTCAACTTCAGATATCCTTTTCAAGTTGCTTACTTTAAAAATAGGTCATCCTTGCTTTTGTTGAAATTAGTTTTATCTTTGTGTATGTGGCATGCTGTCTTTTAAGGAGTTGTTAACGAAGTTGTTAATCTCTTTAAAAATTAATAATAAATAATAAAATCCAGCATTTTAAATGTTTATTAGTTTGTAAGCCTAAGTTTTCTATGATCTTGTGTTCCATGTAGGTTCATCCAAACATTTTGCAGAGACATTTACTGTAAAGCCACAAGATTTGCATAAGTGCATCGCCAGGTCTCATGTAGCACGTAACAGATTTTTACAAATTTTACAAAGAGAAGATTTTGTTTTACAAAAGTATCAGGAAAATGCACAGTAAGTAGTAGTTTGATAGTTGGAAAAATGAAAATTCCTTTTTTGTACAAATGTTATCAATATACCTTCAGTGTTAATAAACCGTGCTTAGCTCAAAACTCCCTTGCTGGTATATTTCAATTTTAAAGCCAGATAACTTCTGAATAAAATGTTTTAAACTTTAGTTATACTGTCAATGAAAGTTTAGAGGAAAGGAAAGGATCACTTTAATTTAAAATTTTAATTTCTTAGGAGTTTTTTCTTTTTCTTTTTTTTTAACATGGAAGCATTTTTCAGGCTGTATAGTATTCCTTTTGTTTTGTATCTTTTTAAAAAGGGGTTTTATTTATTTATTTTTAGAGAGGGGAAGGGAGGGAGAAAGAGAGGGAGAGAAACATCCATGTGTGGTTGCCTCTCACATGCCCCCTACTGGGGACCTGGCCTGCAACCCAGGCATGTTCCCTGACTGGGAATTGAACAGGCTACTCTTCGGTTTACAGGCCCAAGCTCAACCCGCTGAGCTACACGAGCTAGGGCTGAGTCAAGTCTGTGTGCCAGTACTGTTTAGGCACTAGTCCTACAGTATTAAACAAGATAGGCATGGTTCTTAATTTCAAAAATTGTGTGTCTAATTTTTTTAAAAGATTTTATTTTATTTATTTTTAGAGAGGGGAAGGGAGGGAGAAAGAGGGAGAGATACATCTATGTGTGGTTGCCTCTCATATGCCCCTTACTGGGGACCTGGCCTGCAGCCTCGGCATGTGCCCTGACTAGGAATCGAACTGGCGACCTTTTGGTTTGAAGGCCCGTGCTCAATCCACCAGACAGGACTAATTTTTTAAAATTATTAACAACTCTAGTAAGGGAACTTTTTAAATACTGTGTTATATAGTATAAAAGACAAAATTCTTTTATGTTACTTTAAAACTGCGATATTGCATGACTATTTTAGGTAACATTGAAATTTATTCCCAAGGTATGTAAGACAAGGATAAGAGAACAGTGTCTCACTGACCTCTAACATTTTTACTTGAAGTCAGAAAGTATATGAGCCAAAAAGTCCTTAGTCCTCCATAGCAGCCTGTATGTTAAATTTTATAACTCTAAAAGGAAATGTAGAGTACTTTAGCTAGCTGCTGGGTATATTTGAATCAGTAGTTCTCAGAGGCCTTGAGCAAATATATGAAAGGGGGAAAATATTAAAGTAATTGTACTTTAATTGTAATGGAGTTATAGGTGGTCCCTGACTTGCAATGCTTATACCTAAGATTTTTTGGCTTTGTGTTGGTGTGAAAGCCATACACATTCACTAGAAACTATACTTCAAATTTTGAATTTTGATCTTGTCCTGGGCTAATGATATGTTGGTAGGGTACTCTCCTGTAATGTTGGGCAGTGGCAATGAGCTGCAGTTCCCAGCCAGGCACATGATTATAAGGGTGAACAGCTGAGACCCTGTAGTCTACTGTGTTGCCAGCATTTTTTGGGTATTGTGTTTTATGTTTTAGCATCCTATCATGTCTACAAAATGTCCATCTGTATCTCTTGAATCTGATGAGAAGGATAAGGCAGTTTACTCTTGAGATAAAACTCAGGATAGTTGCCCAAGTGCTAATGTAGTGTTCTGAGCACATTTAAGGTAGGCTAGCTTAAGTTATGATGTTCAGCAGGTTAGGTCAGTGATTTTCAACCATTTTCATCTCGTCACACACATAAACTAATTACTAAAATTTGGTGGCACAACAAAAAATAATTTTTTTGCCTATCTGACAAAAATAGGTATAATTTTAATTTATTCACACCAGATGGGTATTGTGTTGGCTGTTGTCATTTTTTAATTTGACAGTCTAAGGGAGAAGTCAGTGCCGCTTGACTAAGTAGTCAGGTATTGCGTGTTTTAAAAATTCTTGTGGCACCCTGGTTAAAAAAATGAATGTTTATGATATTTTAAACTTGTGATGGGTTTATTGGGACGTGTAACCCCACATAAGTTGAGGAGCATCTGTAAATTTGTCATTTTGCATATTTTCTTTCAGAGTATCAGTTAAAGAAGTACGAAGTTTGAGATCAGAATGTATTGGACAGCAAAACCAAATAGAAAAGTAAGTTTCTTTTAGAGCTGAAAGTTGCCTTACATGTTTAGCTCCTGCATTTTATAGGTAAGGAAACTGCTAGTCCCAGAAACATAAGTAATATATCGATAGTTAGATGATGATAGGTATAGAATATAGTTCTGATTCCTAATCCAGTTCTAATAAATTATTGCCTTGAGCTAGAATTTTATTTTTGTTTTAATTGGAATGGTTGTTAGTGACTGGGTTTGCAGATTAATTAGCTCTTTGGATGGTAAATTATATGATTTTTAAAATGACTAATGATATTATTTAACTTTAACTAGAATGGAACCTTATGATGACCAAAATGATATACAAGAGAAAATTCAAAAGGTGAGCCAACTTTTGAAGAGAGAAATGTAATCATTCTTTCCGTTTTTTTAATAATTTTACTTTTGTGATAGGCAATGCTTGCTTACTTAATTGGACTATCTTCGTTATTTTTTTTAGCACTTTTACTTTCTTTTTACTCATTATCCAAGTGTTATATATTTAAATGTATCAAAATAGTGCCTCTCAAATGTTCGAATATGATGGGGAAAAATTAGTATATAATTTATAAGACTAACTGTATATAAAAGCAGCTTTACATGTTTAATTTAAAGTCTTTAATGCCAGCAAGAAAAGTTCATTTTTATTGTAGCTTTGTAATATTAATTTACCAAAATAAAATATATTAACCGAAGGAAGATGGTAAGTATGGAAGAAAAATGAAAAGTGTAATTGAGGCTGGCTTGGTAGTAGAGAGTATTTGGCAGGCATAAATGATCCAAGGCTTTCAGAGGTTGGCTTTGATGTGGGTAGAAGTGTTTTCTTAGGCCTCCTTTGTGTTTAGACCAGGGGTCCCCAACCCCCAGGCCCCTTCTGGTCCCTGGTGCAACAGTTGGGGTGTGCTGGTGTAGATGATATCTCTTTCAAGCTCTTTGTTCTGATCCTGTGATTACCATGCTGCTTTGGGTATTAATTTGGCTTCTCAGGCACTTTGTCACTAGGGAAAGGTGAATGCTGTCCACAGGAAGTAATTGCTTGTTCATCTCAGTGAATGTTTATTGATAATCTACTGTGTTCAGGCATTCATCTAGATAGTAGAGCAATGAAAAAAATGGCAGTCTTTTTTTTTTCATGAAGCTCCCAGTTTAGTGAATGTAAATATTGTTATTACTGAATGCAGTATTTTTTATTATAAATTTAATAGGTTTCTATGAAACCTATTGAAGTTTTCATAGCAATCTCTTCTGAGTTCAGTTAATGTTGTTCAGTTTCAACTTTAAGCCATTGACAAGATACAATTTCTAGACTGGATCTTAGTAAATGCACCAAGGAAATGCCACCATATGAAACCTCTAGACCAGGGGTGTCAAACTCATTTTCACTGGGGGCTGAATCAGTCTCCGGTTGCCTTCAAAGGGCTGAATGTAATTTCAACTCCTTAACAGTTAAGGAGTAGTTACATTTATACAGTCCTAAAATTAAACTTGGTCCTTTGAAGGCAACCAGAAGCTGATGTGGCCCCCAGTGAAAATGAGTTTGACACCCCTGTTTTAGAGTATTAAAAAACAGCTAGTTAATCTTTTCACCAGAAAGCATTCCAGGCATACTTCATTTGTTCTTGGAAGTGAGCATGTATTTGTGTTTTACATTTCTTTAATGTATGTACAGATTGGGTATAGACTTTAATGTTTTGTTTGTTTCTGTTTTCAAAGGTTCGGTCTTTGTGGAGCTCAGTAAATGAAACACTCCTGTTTTTGGAAAAAGAGAGAGAAGTTGTTAGTTCAGTCCTTAGTCTTGTTAACCAATATACTTTAGATGGAACTAATGTTACTATCAATGTTCCAAGGCTCTTACTTGACAAGATTGAAAAACAAATGTGTCAGGTAAGCATTTGATATTAAAGAAGCTTTTGAGAAAACTCCCTTCACGTAATTATTTTACGTATTACATGTTTTTCTTACAGTGTTTTTTCTACTGTTTTCGGAATTTATTTTTGAGTATATGTAGTAAAATTTTCATAAAGAGGGGTGTGGTAAAGAAAGCTGTGCATCTTTATATCCATCAACTTTTATTAATTGTCTGTACCTTGAATGGTGTTACATCATATATAGGGTAGGGAGAACAAAGTTACTTAGGAGGATGATATGGTACTTAGGTCTTTATAAATTTTCAAGTATAGCAACAATGTCTCCTGACTGCTAAACCTCTTTTTTTTATTTTAATTGATTTTTAGAGACAGAAGAAGGGGGAGAGAAAAATATCAATTTGTTGTTCCATTTATTTTGTGTATTCATTGGTTGATTCTTGTATGTCCTGACTGAGGATTGAACCTGCAACTTTGGTGTTATTGGGTTGACACTCTAACCAACTGAGCTACCTGGTCAGGGCCATGAATGTCTTCTTAAAAAGGCTCTCTTCTTTCTGGTTTCTCTTTCATCTTGATGCTATGAATATTTTTTTTTTAAGATTTTATTTATTTATTTTTAGAGAGGGAAGGGAGGGAGAAAGAGAGAAACATCAATGTGTGGTTGCTGGGGGCCATCGCCTGCAACCCAGGCATGTGCCCTGACTGGGAATTGAACCTGCGATGCTTTGGTTCGCAGCCTGCACTCAATCCACTGAGCTATGCCAGCCAGGGCCTGATGCTATGAATATTTGAAGTCATTTCTTTCTTTAGTTTTTGTGACATCAATGTCTCTCTTCTCCTGTGGTTTTCAGATTGCTGTTCTCAGTTTTTCCACTGATTTCCTTTTCTCTGCCTGACTTTTAAATGAAAATGTTCCCATGGTTCCTTTAATGTCCCCCTTTCTTTCCCACATTACAAATACATAATATATTTTCTTAACCAGTTCCATGGCTTCATCAGCTTCCTATACATTAACATTCTCAAATTGGTATTTCCAGCCTCTCCTTTAACCCACACTACATCAAATTATTTTCATCTGGATAGCCCACATTTCTGTTTTTTTTCCTTTTTTC
Organism: Tonatia bakeri; assembly: GCA_004024845.1. Taxonomy (NCBI): domain Eukaryota; kingdom Metazoa; phylum Chordata; class Mammalia; order Chiroptera; family Phyllostomidae; genus Tonatia; species Tonatia bakeri. The sequence continues at coordinate 90,809 of PVIA01005893.1, forward strand.
TTTTGATAACATTTATTAAGCATCTCTGTATTTATTAAGCAATACCATATGCCAGGTATTGATTATAGTACAGGGGATACAAAGATAAAATATTGTTGTGACCCTGAGAAGCTTTGACTTTCATAGGTAACATGACAGGTATTTCAAATTCAGATCACATAAAAATTAAGATCTGTCAGCTCAAGAGTCTGGGCTTCGGCCAGGTAGTTTAGTTGGTTAGAGCTATGTCCTAATATGCCAAGGTTGCTGGTTTGATCCCAAGTCAGGGTACATACAAGAAGCAACCAATGAATGCATAAATAAGTGGAACAACGAACCAACGCTTCTCTCTCCTTTCCTCTGTCTCAAAAATTAATAAATAAAATTAAAAAAAGAAAGAGTCCTAGAGGGACTAGGCAGGTAATGTGTATAAGTGAAGTTTGCTAATTGTTGGTGACAATTGGGAAAAAGTAGGAAGTGATAAGGTTTTTGGAGAAATAGTAATTTTTATGTAAAATCAATGATTAAAAATATTGGCAATACAGATGATTTTAAAATACTGGCTAAAAACAACTTCAGGCTAAAGAAGTTGCAGGCTAAAAAACATGTCTAAATTTAGATTCAGGCTGTAGGTGCCATCAATTTGCACCTTTTGTTAGAACATGAATTCGTAGTCTTTTTTCCAAACCTGCTCTTTCTCCTCAATCTTTATTTTGCTTCCATATATTTGCATTTCTTTTATTCCAGTTTTCAGCTTTTTTTTGTAAATTCGATTTTTTTTTTAAGATTTTATTTCTTTACTTGAGAGAGATGGAAGGAAGGGAGAAAGAGAGGGAAAGAAACATCTATGTGCAAGAGATAAATAGATTGGTTGCCTTACACACCCCCAACTGGGGACCTGGCTAGCAATCCAGGCATGTGCCCTGACTGGGAATCAAACCAGTGCCCTCTTTATTCACAGGCAGGCACTAGTTTTCAACTTTACATAACGAAAAATGAAGCATGGCCTGTTAATTCTTCCACAACAGTTTTCTTCAGACCCAAATTATTTACATAGTGTTATTTGGGGGGTAGAAATCTAACTTTTTCATTCTTCTTTAAGGTAACCTTTTTATATAATAGTAAAACACATAAATATATTTATATAGCAGTTTACTATCTTAAGAACTTATAGTTCACCACTTTATTTTTTTTTTCTTCTGAATCCTTAGTTGCACATAGGAAATGTTTATGAGGCTGGGAAATTAAACCTATTAACAGTTATTCAGTTATTAAACGAAGTCTTGAAAATAATGAAATATGAATGTTGTCAGGCTGACCAAGCAAGACTGACAATCGACCTTCACTTCCTTGAAAAAGAGACCAAATTTCAGAGACAAAGATTATTGGATCTGAAGCATATAAGGTACTAGTAAGATTCTCTGTTATTTTATTGGGTGAAGAGTTAGGATAGTTTTAAAATTTCTCAGTACAACTTGTTTTTTTAACAACACTTTGACAAATCAGTGTGAAAATTTTACTAGTGCTCAGAAACCTTATGTCATCAACTCTCAGAGAGGGACATGAAGTAGAAAGGAAAATTAATGTAGTTTTCTTTTGTCTGGAATATATTATTTGCCCTGAGCGATAATTCTTTATGAAATAATTTCAACTTTTCTATACCTTTTCTTTTGTGGGGCCTACTAATAAAACTAGAGCTCAGACAAGTTTTTTATTTACACAGTGACCGAGAAGGGCAGGCTTGCCTTTAGGAATCAATATGGAGTGGGAATAGAATATCGACTCAAGTTGAGAACCAGGAAAAAATTGTGTTTCACACATAGATGTATGGTTGCATTCTGGTCTTAAAAGGAAAAAAAAGTATTTTAGGTTCACAGTATTTATTATGAGAGTCTATTCAGTTTATATGTACTGCATTGGTTGAACTTTCAGCTATATTTTCTTTTTTTATAAACTTCTTAAATTTTACTTAATACTTTTGTGTACTCATGTTTTGAATAAAGTTGTTTTAATGCTATTATAGGCACAAATTAAAAGAAGATCTTACAACTATAACACATTCTATTGTTGAAAAACAAGAAGAATGGCATAAAAAGTGGGAAGAATTTCTTGGTCTGTCTCCTTTCAGTCTAATTAAAGGTTGGCCTCCAGTAAGTAATATTGACTTGCCTTTTGCCTCCTTTTTAAAAAAAATATTTTTAGTTTTCAGTTACAGTTGACATATAACATTATATTAGTTTCAGGTGTACAACATAGTGTTTAGACATTTATATAACTTATGAGGTACTCACCTGATAAATCTTGTACCCATCTGACACTGTACATAGTTACTACGATATTATTGACTATATTTCTATGCTAGTGATTTTCAACTGGTGTGCCATAAGAATTTTTAAAACATGCAAATACCTGACTATTTACTCGGGCATTGATCTCTTTTTCCTTAGACTGTCATTTAAAAAAATGACAACAGCCAACACAACAATAGCTGCCTGGTGTGAATGAATCAAAATTTGTAACTACCAATTTGTATTTAATTCCTTTCCCTTGTTTACCCATTCTCCAATCCCTTCCCATCTGGTAATTATCAATGTTCTCTGTTTTTGTTTTGTTTATTGTGTTTTTCATATTCCACATGTAAGTGAAATCAATGGCATTTGTCTTTCTCTGGATGATCTCTTTCACTTAGAACAATACCCTCTAGGTCTATCCATGTTGTTGCAGATGGCAAGATTTCATTCCTTTTTAAGCTAAGTTATATTCCATTGTGTATATGTGCCATTTCTTGAACTATTCATCTATTGATGGACATTTAGGTTGCTTCCATATCTTAGCTGTTGTAAATAATGCTGCAATGAATATATGGGTGCATATGCTGTTTTGAATTAGAGTTTTGGGTTTCTTTGGACAAAGAAAGTGGAATTGCTGGGTCCTTCTTTTCTTTAGTCATAGCCTTTGTTTTAAAGTCTGTTTTGTCTGATATAAGTATTGCTACCCCAGCAGTTTTTTTCGTTTCTATTTTCATGAAGTATGAAAATACTTCCCTTTATTTTCATCTCTTTACTTTTAGTCTGTGTGTGTCTTTCAATCTGAAGTGAGTCTCTTGTAGGCAACATATGTAAGGGTGTTTTTTTTTCTCCTTACCCATTTAACTACCCCGTGTCTTTTGATTGGAGCGTCTAATCCATTTACATGTAAAGTAATTATTGATAGGTATGTAGTATTGCCATTTTATTACTCACATTTTAAATTTTTTCTTCTTGTTAAAGAAGTCCCTTTAACATTTCTTGTAATACTGTTTGGTTGGTGGTGATGAGCTCCTTTAGGCTTTTCTTGTCTGGGATTGACTTGCTTTTTGGGTATTAGTTTAATATAAGGCAATCTCTTGATTTATCGTGTTATTAATGATGTAGAAACACTGTGTGTTTGTCATCTGTGCATTTGAGCCTAAAGTTCAAATCTTTAGTTTCTGTAATTCTTGTAAATACATGTAAAAAATGAGATATTCTTCTTTATGTTAGGTGGTATTACATTTGAGATATAGCTGAAGGACAAAGTAGTTCCCTTGTTCTAATACTGTACCCCTTGTTTCAAAAATAATTATAGGATAATTTATATGCACCATAATTCTGTCCTGGTTGGAATCATTCATTCATAGATTAACTTAGTATTGTTATGTGGTAGTGAGTAAAATATGTATGTTTCAAAATTTTGCATTCTTTGTTTTAAGGCTGTGGATCTTTTACCACCTATGTCTCCTCTTTCATTTGATCCTGCCTCAGAAGAAGTATATGCAGGAAGTATTCTTTTGCAGTACCCTGCTTCACTTCCAGGTTAGTTATTTTTTTCTCTTTTATACTCCCTGTCAATATTTCTCACTATGGTAACTGTTCCTTTACACTCTTTTCCCCAGTTATTTTTTATTGTGGTGAAATGCACATCCCTTTCACTATTGTAAAGTGTACATTTCAGTGGCATATTCTAAATTCACAAAGTTGTGCAACCATCACCACTGTCCAGTTCCAGAGTATTTTTGTTACCTTAAAAGAAACCCCGTATCCATTAAAAGTCACTTCCCATTTCCACCTCTTCCAGTCCTGATGACCACTAGTGTACTTCATGTCTCTGCATTTGTGTGTTCTGTATATGTTGTATAAATGGAGTCGTATAGTGTGAGGCTTTTTGTGTTTGCCTTCTCTCACAAGTATAGTTTTCCACTTTGCACAGTGGTGGTGGTGTTTTTTGATTCTCACCTGAGGATGTGTTTTATTGATTTTAGGGAGAGAGGAAGGGAAAGAGAGACACACACAGACATTGATGTGAGAGAGAAATATCCATCAGTTGGCTCCTGTATGCATCTGGACCTAGGATTGAACCCACAACCTATGTATGTGCCCTGACTGGGGATAGAACCTATAACCTTTTGGTGCATGGGATGATGCTCCAACCAGCTGAGCCACCTGGTCAGGCATGCACAATGTTTTCAAGGTTTATCCAGGTTGTAGCATGTATCAGTACTTCATTACTTTTTATGAAAACATTCTATTGTATGATCAAACCATATTTTATCAGTTTTTTCTTTGATGGAAATTTGGGTTGTTTCACCATTTGACTATTATAGTAATACTGCTGTAAATATTCATTTAGCCCTGGCTGGTGTAGCTCAGTGGATTGAGCATGGGCTGTGAACCAAAGGGTCGCCAGTTGATTCCTAGTCAGGGCACACGTCTGTGTTGCAGGCCAGGTCCCCAGTAGGGGGTGCGCAGGAGGCAACCACACATCGGTATTTCTTTCCTTCTCTCCTTCCCTTCCCCTCTCTCTAAAAATAAGTAAATACAATATTTAAACATTCATTTACACGTTTTTTTTGTAGAGGCCCAGAAATTTTTAATGTGAAAGAATGGTACAGTAATTACCTGAATACTTACGACCTGTTTCAACATTTAATGTTTGCCCTATTGGCTTTAAAGGTATATAGTTGCATTTTTGCTAAACCAACTATATTCTAGACATTGAAATGCCTCACTCTAAGTTTTTCAGCATGTTTTTCCATAAAAATGACATTTCTCTATGTGACTACCATACTAATATCACACCTAAAATATTAACAGTAATTCTATATCTTTAAGTTTCCTCAGCTATCAAACCATTATCACACTTAAAAATTACTTTTTCTATAATATCCACTTTATATTCAATTTCCCCAGTTGCCCAGTAATGTGTAAAATAAATTATTAGGTTTAGTAAATGTAATATGGATAGGCATAGGAATAAGTGAATAAAAAATGTAGGGATAATACAGCCAAGATGGGACAGGTGATAAGTGTAGGTCATAGTTGAATTCAGGCAGGCCAGAAGTCATGGCAGGACTTACGAAGAAAAAGGTGAACACAACTGAAATAGGTGATTGGATTGGGAGTCAGGTATATGTGGGGAGGACTCTGGTGCGGAAAGATCACAGACCACAGAGCAAGGCTAAGAATAGATGCTAGCAGAGAAGTAGGACCTTTTGACTGCATGGTTTGATGAAGGAAAAAGACCTTAGATAGAAGATTGCTTTTGATGATAGATTTACTTTGAAAGCTCTTGGCATATTTGGTTGGCACTGTGTTCTCACTTTAGCTTGGTAAGGGCCTTTTATATTCTTGTCTGACTTAATTTAGGCCCTGTGAACCATGAAATCGTCCTCTTGTCCATTCAGAGGGCATATTTGTGTCTGCTTAAGAAATCAGTTGGACTTCTTCAAGGTGTTCAGATAAGTTCTTTGGCGGTAACCCTCTCCTCCAACATTGCACAGTTTGACTCTTGGGATTCCTTTTATTTCCTTAAGCTGGGGGACCTTAACATTATTTTATACTTTTTGTAGAGAAACACCTTTTTTCTCCCTCTTACACTTTATATGTTACTTCTTACTTGAAGTAATTTTCTCTTAAATTGTTTTTTAAAATTACATTTCAGCATATTTTTAAAAGTACAGGGAATAATATAAATACCTGCTTACTGAATACTCTTTTGACAAATCTTTGTGATACTGGGTTGGCCCAAAAATTGGCTATTTTTCCATAGGATAGCTCTAGTAGTGCTTAGTTGTCTTTAACTTCATTCAAAACAATTTTGTTAGATTGTATCATGACAGTGTCAAATCAGTGTGTATTTAAAAAAAAACTTGCCACCCTGGCTGGTGTAGCTCAGTGGATTGAGCCCTGGCTGCGAACCAAAAAGTTGCCAGTTCGATTCCCAGTCAGGGCACATGCCTGGGTTGTGGACAGGGTCCCCAGTGGGGGCCATATGAGAGGCAACCACACACTTGGATGTTTCCCTCCCTCTCTCTCTCTAAAAATAAATAAATAAAATCTTAAAAAAAAAAAAAACCCATCTAAGTCACTTGAACTCAGACATTAACACCCTATATATATTTAAAAATAAAAAAAAACTTACCAAAATTGGTGAACTTTCGTGTAGCCATTTTAATATTGAAGATAGAAGAAAATATGCAATGTTTTTGACATATTATGCTTATTTTTTCAAGAAATGTAAAAAGGCAACTGAAATGCAAAAATGGTTTGTGCAGTGTATGGAGAAGGTACTGTGACTGACTGAATGTGTCAGAAGTGGTTTGTGAAGTGTGGTGCTGGAGATTTCTTGCTGGACAATGCTCCGTGGTTGGGTAGGCCAGTTGAAGTTGATAGAGATCAAACTGAGACATTAATTGAAAACAATCTATGTTCTACCACATGAGTGATAGCTGACATACTCAAAATATCTAAATCGATAAAGTTACTGGTGAAAATGAAAAATGTGTCTTTTATGGAAAAAAAACATATGGACTGTTTGGTCAGTCCAATATTTGCTGTAGATTTTTTAAAAAACATACAAATGTAGTTGACCCTTGGGTATTTGCCTTTTCTGGACCTCGTTCTTCTTGAATTTGCAGAGGTAACCACTATCCTGAATCTTAGTTTATTCTGATGTATGTTTATAAAAATAATTTTACTTTATGTAGGGATCTGACAATACATGGTATTGTTTTGCCATTCTAAAGTTGATGAATAAGATTTTTCTTATCCCCAGAAATGTTCTTTGTAAATGTTTATTTTTGAACCAGGATCCAGGGAGCGGTTACTCATTCCATTTGGGTGTTTTTGTCTACCTAACTTTTATTTTAGAATAATGCCCCTACTCTTTAAAAAAAAAAAAACATTGGTAGAAAATTTTAACAATCATTGTTTTTAACAGTTATTACATGTTTAGATTTACCAACACTTTTCTAAGTTTTTCTTTGATCTGTATTCTTTTGTTCTACTTTTTTCTTGAGAAGTTTATGTAGAAGTATATCTTTTACTTTTAGTGTTGGACCCTAAATAGTAAAATCTCTTAGTTTTTCTTTTTTTAAGAATATTTTTTATTTATTGATTTTGGAGAGAGGGAGAGAAACATTGTTTTGCTGTTCCACTTATTTGTGTTCATGGGTTGATTCTTATATGTGCCCTGACCAGAGATTGAATTCTTAACCTTGGCATATCGGGATGACACTTTAACCAACTGAGCTACCAACTGGCTACCTGGCCAGGGCCTAAAATTAAAATCTCTTAGTCTTTCTGGGAAGATGTCTTTTATTTTCACTTATTCCTGAATGAGAATTGAAATGAATATAGGATTTTAGGTAGACAGTTATTTTTCCTTAGGACTTTGATGCTATGATCTCATTGCTTTCTGCCTTCTATTGTTTCTGAGACATTTGGTTTTGGTCTAATTGCCATTGATTTATAGGTAGTTAATTTTTGATGTATGGTTGCTCTTAAGACTGTTCATTTTTGTCTTATGTGGGTTCATTGAGATGTGCCTAAATGTAGATTTGTATTTTGCCTGTTTGGGACTTGTGTGTACTTACTTAATGTGAGGGCTCATACCTTTAGTTCTGAAAATTTATTCACTAATATCCTTCTAATAATGCTTCTTTCATTCTTTTGACCCTTTCCTTTTGTAAGTTCTATTGCTAGGACTTCTAATTCTGACCTTCATATATCTTTTTTTAAATATATTTTATTGATTATGCCATTAAAGTTGTCCCATTCCCCCCCTTTTTTTCCTTTCTGCCCTGCATACCACCTCCCACCCGCATTCCCCCCCGCCCCTTAGTACATGTCTGTGGGTTGTGCATATAAGTTCTTTGGCTTCTCCATGTTTTGTATTATTCTTAACTCCCCCCTGTCTATTTTCTACCAACCTTCTATGCTACTTATTCTCTATACCTTTTCCTCCTCTCTCTCACTCTCATTCCCCCACTGATAACCCTCCATGTGATCTCCATTTCTGTGATTCTGTTCCTGTTCTAGTTGGTTGCTTAGTTTGTTTTTGTTTTTGTGTTTTTTTAGGTTTGGTTGTTAATATTTGTGAGTTTGTTGTATTTTACTGTTCATATTTTTGATCTTCTTTTTCTTAGATAAGTCCCTTTGGCATTTCATATAATGAGGATTTGGTGATGATGAAGTCCTTTACTTGACCTTATCTGGGAAGCACTTTATCTGCCGTTCTATTCTAAATGATAGCTTTGCTGGATAGAGTAGTCTTGGATGTAGGTCCTTTCCTTTCATGACTTGGAATACTTCTTTTCAGCCACTTCTTTCTTGCAGGGTTTCTTTTGAGAAATTAGCTGACAGTCTTCTGAAACTCCTTTGTAGGTTACTCTCCTTTCCTCTTGCTACTTTTAAGATTCTCCCCTTATCTTTAATCTTGGGTAATGTAATTATGATGTGCTCTTCTTCTTCTCCTCCTGGCACCCCTATGATTCAGATGTTGGAATGTTTAAAGTTGTCCCAGAGGTTCCTAAGCCTCTTCTTATATTTTTGAATTCTTGTTGCTTCGTTCTGGCTGAATGTTTGTTCTTCCTTCTGGTCTAAATCATTGATTGTAGTCCTGGTTTCCTTCTTGTCACTCTTGGTCCCCTATATATTTTCCTTTATTTTACTTTTCATAGCCTTCATTTATTTCTCTATTTTGCGACCATACTCAACCAATTCTCTGAGCATCCTGATTTCTAGTGTTTTGAACTGTGCATCTGATAGGTTGGCTATCTCTTTGTTGCTTAGTTGTATTTTTTCTGGAACTTTGATCTGTTCTTTCATTTGGGCCATTTTTTGGCCTTGGCCTGTTATGTAGTGAGGGACCTTAGGTATTTACCAGGGCAGGACAATCCACCTGGCTTTGTTGTGGCTGTATGTGGGGGAGGGGTCCAAGAGGGAACGGTGCTGCTTGCTCAGCTCTCTGCCAGCTTTCAGTTACTCTTGCTGCTACCCACTAGCAAATCGAGCCCTTTTGGTGCTGATTCCGAGGTGGGTGGGTTTGTCTATGTTCTGGAACCCTGTGGGTCTCTTCAGTGAACTCTCCTGTGAGGCTGGGAGTTCCTCCTGCTGCCTTAACCATCAATGTTTTTTTCAGTCAGAGGTTTTGAGGCTTTGTTTCCTTGTGCTGGAACCCTGGGTTGCATGGTCTGTCTTGCTCCCCAGTTGTTCCTCCTGGTTTATCCATACGCAAACATGGGACTGCCCAGTCCAGCTGCTGCCTTGCCACGAGTCCTCTCTGCCTGGCTGCCCATCTCCGCCCCTCCTACCAGTCTGGATGAATGTTTCTTCTTTAGCTCCTTGGTTGTTGGACTTCCATACAGTTTGATTTTCTGTCAGTTCTGGTTGTTTTTTGTTTTTAAATTTGTTGTTGTCCTTCTTATGGTTGTGCGAGGAGGCACAGTGTGTCTACATATGCTTCCATCTTGGCCGGGAGTCTGTCCTTCATGTTTCTTAATGTAACCTCTTTGTAACTCTGGGTTGCATTATGGGTATTTTGGATCTCTCTTATGGTTCAGTAATTGCAGTATCTCTTTAGTCAGGTTTAATTTTCTTTTTGATCTGTCTGTTTAGTATTTAGTTCTCATGAATGTACTTTCCATTTGCTTTTGTTTTTGCCAAAACTGCCTGTTTTTCATGGTGTCATCATACTTTATTATGGCTCCCTTTTTTTCCTGGTCATTTAAAATATACTAATTTTGCCCTGCTCAGGTAGTTCAGTTGATTAGAGCAGTGTCCTGATACACCAAGGTTGAGGGTTTAATGTCTGGTCAGGGCACATACAGGAAATCAACCAATTAATGCATGAATAAGTGGAACAACAAATCGATGTTTCTCTGTCATTCTTTCTCTCCCCCTTCTCTCAAATCAGTAAATAAAAATTTTAAAAAGTACTGATTTTATCTTTGTCAATTTTTGCAATCTCTGTTTTAGGTACTCCTGCTCTTGTAGTCTCTGCCTGCTAAATTTCATGGTTGTTTTCTTCCTATTGATTATTATCTCAATGTCAGTGGGTTTCCCCACCCCTGGAGGAGTCACGTGGGCCCTGAATTGTAGAAGGGTGTCTACAGGGTGGCTAAGGGTCCCAGGTGTTTTCTTTGAGCTATACCAGTTAGTGCTTTCGGTTTGGGATTTCTACAAGTGGCCAGTATGTTTGGATGTCACACCTCCTTTTGAGTAGGATAGGTTTTAAATTTCTTTCCTTCTTCTCTCCGTTCCTTCTTTCCTCCCCCACTCTTCTGGTACTCCGGATAGACAGCAAGCTTCTCTGATATTGCCCTGTTCCAGTTGGCAGAAGTTTTATAATCCCCTTTTTAGGGGCTGAGTAGCCTTTACAGTGTGCTGCGTTATGGCACTCTGAGATCCCACTCAGCCTGAGTGACCTGAGATGATGGATGTCTCTTGTTACCAAGTAGGCATTAGTCTTCAGTGGTTAGACCCTGGAGCCTGCCTCATTGAGCCTTCATTTCTCAGTGTGAGCATACCATGCTGATCTTGCTTTTTGTCTTTGGTTTCGCCATGTGATGATTTTTGTTTTTCTTCAGGACATTCCTTTTTTTCCTTTACATTTTATTTAGCAGTTGTAGTGTGTTTATGATAAGAGTCAGTATCTGCTTCATCTTGGTTTGCTTTGTAGTGGTGAGTTCAGTTTCGTTTTCCCCCCTCAATGCCCTATTGTGTCTGTCCCCTCCTTTGCTATCTCCCATCTTCAGGGCTGTAGGTTAGTTTTTGCCATTTGCTGCCTGTAATCATGTTCTGACTAGCACTGCTCTGCCTCCAGTGTTCTATTCCATATTACAGTGGCTCTCAGTGGTCTTTCTGTAGTGTAAATATGATCCTTTTCATCTCTAAGTATAATACATGTCAGTGAATTCACCCTCCTATCACCTATTACCTTTCAGGAAAGAAAAAAAAGAAAGAAAAAAGCTCTGGATGCCTTTTTACTTAGCAACTTCTACCTTATGTACTTTCTTATGTACCAGAACAAATGTGTGTCAACTCTTCCTACCACCATCAGATGGTGTTTATAGTTGGTGTATAATCATTTTAGTTTATGGTTGTCTACTGAGTTTGTGGTATATTCGTATTTGTTAGAATATTTTTGGAATATTTTATAAATCTCTCTAGTTCCATCATAATTAGTAGCAGCAAAAGCATAGTATTCAAAATGTTATAAGGCAGCATACCATTATGATGGATTAAAAGGAAAACTTTGTGTAGTGTACATTGGCTTCTTATATAGTAATACGTTGGACACATGTATAAATGGTCTTTCAGAAGCTCACATGCAGAAAAAAGAGGAGCTCCTGGAATATTATCCTATGTAACCTAGCAGTGGCCTTCCTCATCAGTTTCATTTCTTACCATGCTTCCACTATATGATACTGTATGCTCTTGCATATACCAGACTTGTTTCTTATTCTCTTAATACTTGCATGCCTTCTTCATGTTTCCCTAGTCTGGGTCAGATGCTTTTCTGCCTCATTGCATTCTGTATATACCAATGTCATAATACTATAGCAATATACCACAATTATGTACTCACCAATAGTCTTTTCTTTTTTTAAGATTTTATTTATTTATTTTTAGAGAGAGGGGAAAGGAGAGGAGGAGAGGAACATCAGTGTGTGGTTGCCTCTCACACGCCCCCTACTGGGGACTTGGCCTGCAACTCAGGAACGTGCCCTGACTGGGAATTGAACTGGTGACCCTTTGACTTGCAGGCTTGTTGTACGCAATCCACTGAGCAACACCAGCCAGGGTGTCACCAGTAGTTTTTTCTACACTAACTCCTTGTAGGCAGGTCTCCAACTTTCTTCTATTGTTGATACTGTAGTGGCACACAGTTCTTCAATGATATGTTGAATAATACGTACCTAGGTTGACTAATGTCATAGATGGTGGGCTGGAATATGCCAAGAACTATTATCTTTTTGGTTTTGCCGGTTTATATGGTAATTGCATGATCTGTGTACTTGAACATGAAGCATGGCTGTATAATGCTGGAGAAATATGGACTGTCCTGTTTGGAAACAGTATGAACTATCAGTCTTTTAAGAAAGGCTATTAATAGATATTCTTTGTTACTATCCTGCCTATCACTTTATACTTAACAATTGAATAATTGTCTTTTCCTATTAGTATTCATATTATTTTTATTTTTATGTTTTCTACTGTTTAGAAGTTGTAGACTTTCAAGAGATCCTTGAATATTAGAATATAAAAGCATAATTAAAGAGTAATTAATTTTTCTATTCCTTTAGATACACCTAAGCAGCAAAACCAGGAAAATGATTGCAGAAGAGCCAGTAATGTATTGGAAACTGTATATGATTTAACCAACAGGTAAAACAAAACTGATTTTCATGTTGATTTTTTTCTTTATTGTTTTAGTCCCATCTTTAGTCAGTTTCCATCTTCCCTCTACTGTGGAATAGTCCATCATTTTCTTCTCTGAATCAGACAGTATTTTTCCACTGCACATTTACATTTTTAGGAGAGTCAACATTTCTGATAGGTGGGCATTTTTTCCCCTTCTTTTCAATGTCAAAATGTTGGGATTAATGGGAATCATGTAATTTTTTGAAGAAAAAAAACATATAGAAATCTTCCAATACAACGTTGGGGATTTTTGTCTTTTTGCGTCTGTAAGTTTATTTGAAACCACTTGTAGCTATTGACTAAATCCAAGGGTAGGGACCTTTGAGATTATCTAGTTGGTAGTTTTTGGCCTGTATTCTGCAGTGTCCTCTGCTTCTGTGGATTGAACCTAATTCAGCCTGGTGGCAGTCCATCCTTTCCCAGTTCAACCTGAGCAGCTTGCTCTTTTATCTGTATTATATATTGGGGTTTTTACTTGTTATTTGATAAAAAGAGTTCCATTCTTTATAAAAAATGAAAACCTCCTGATTCAATCAAATCCTAGAATTTAACATGTGAAAAAACGGAACCTATTTAATTTGTTAAAACTTCCTTCAGACGTATTCTTATTTTCTTTATTGCCTGTTTTTTCTGTTATCACATTTTGGCTCTTGAAACTGATGCTGGATTATATAAGCAAAAATCTTTGAGCTAAATATATGTAATCCACTTAGGGAATATAGTTGTTTTTTATCAAAATCAAGCATTACTAAGTAGCAATCAAATACAGATATACTAAACATTTTTTTATTTATATTTTTCTGATTACCCTTTGCTCTAAATAGGTGTTTTTCAGTTCAGATTGCCCCATAAATGAGACACAGATATGGAAACAACAATTCTTAGGAGAATTTTAAAAGGAAATTCTAAATACCAAGTGAATTGAAGCCCTCTTTATTATACTCTGAATTATACAATTTACTCTTAGTAAATTAAAACACCATAACAAGGATCAGATTTATACAATAGTTCCCCCTTATTGGCAGTTTCAGTTATCTGCATCATGTTCTAAAAATATCAAATGGAAAATTCCAGAAATAAATAATTCATAATTTAAAATTGTTTGCCATTTTGAGTAGTGAGGTGAAATCTAGGGTTGTTCTGCTCTGTCTCACCCAGGATGTGAATTGGCCCTTTATCCAGTGTATCCATGCTGTATATGCTGTTCAGCCATTAGTAGCTGTCTCGGATACCAGGTCAACTGTTGTGGTATCACAGTTCTTGTATTCAAATGACCCTTATTTTACTTAATAATGGCTCCAAAGTGCAAGAATAGTGATACTGGCAATTCAGATATGTGGATGCTGTCATGTGCTTCCTTTAAGTGAAAAGATACATATATATATATAATATACCTTGTATATAGAACATAGTACATACAGGGTTCAGGTCTATCTGTAGTTTCAGAAATCCACTGGGGGTCTTTGAATTCCTGGGGATAAGGTAAGGATACTACCGTATGTGACATTGAACTGTTCGTAGTTTCTTCTGCAGTAATATTGTGGTTCACAGGAGGTTAGGACTACTTGTGGAAGAATTATATTTTTATTCTTAGGTCTGGGTGTGATGTTGATTTTGACTACATAAAGAAACATAATGAAATTCTCTGTGAATACCTTTTATTGAAGAAATAGTAAACTTGTTGGGCTTGTGCATTTTACCCCTATAGTACAATTGTTCTTAAAGCATGCTAGTGGGGAGGAGTTGGGGCTTCCCAATTTTAACCATGTTTTTGGCTTATCTTCCCATGGGAGAGCACATTAAATATTTTGATTAAAGTCTCTTGCTGAACTAAAGGTTGATGGAGTTAGTTGATTAGTTCATAAGTCATATTTTATTTATGAACTCCATTGAACCTCAAGATTCTTTCCAAAGTAGAATTTTGTACTAAGATGTACTGTCAGAACTCTACAGGAGCCAGACATAGCCTCCCACCCCTAATTTAATTCAAATCAATTCTCTTAATATGGGAAAAAGAAATTGTATTAAATGTATTTTGATTTCCACATTTGTCCTCTTCTAAGTGCCTGGATCTGTTAGTTATCTTTAGATACTTTAATTATAGGTTGGGATTTTGAAAGGAGGTAGGGGAAGGCTTTTGGTGATGAGGGATAAATGCTTAATGGGATATGAAAGAATATTACTGCTTGATAGCAGAAGACAGTATTATTATTGGGATGTGGAAATATACTTGTTCCTCAGAATTCTTTACTGTTAATGGTATTTTGTAATAAAACATTTAATTAGTAATGTGTAATGTGGGTAGACTGTCCTTAAAGTAATACCTTTTTTTGCCTGTAGTTCAGCTATTATACTAAATATTTTATTGTTATCATATCAATATCAATGTAGTTAATTGGGAAATTCAGATGTGGATATGACCAATACTACTGTTCAATTAAAAATCTGAAACAAATGTAGTTTTTAGAATAAGTGTGTTATTAGCCCTTTTGCATGGAGTTGTCATTCACAGGTACTAGTGTTCTCCATAAATCTCATGACTGGTTTTGTTCAGTGATTTGATGGAGGCTTCACCATACTTAAAATCAGAATTCAGTGACTGATGATGCCTTTGCTATATACTGTGGACACTAACTTTCTTTGCCCTGGTTTTTGGAACGGAGGGTTTTATGATGTTTCTAGTGGTGGTGATACAATTCTTTTTAGGCTTTTAACCTCTACAGTTTCTTCTTTACTGCTTTTCAAAGATAGGGCAGTGTAATCTTGCATGACTGTCAACTAAACATCCTTAGTCTTAGAAATTGAATTCCACACTCTGGCTAGTGTGGCTCAATTGGTTTGGAATGTCATCCTGTAGACCCAAAGGTTGTGTGTGGGTTTGATCCTCAGTGGGGCAAGCACAGTACACAGGGAGGCAGCCACTTGATGTTTCTCACATTCGTGTTTCTTTCTCTCTCTCTCTTTCCCTTCCTCTTTCACTAAAAGCAATGGAAAAATGTCTTCAGGTGAAGATAAAAACTCAAGGAACTTGAATTCTATGAATTCCAATATTATAGCTTTCTCTTTTTATAATTCTATTTATTATTTCTGTTAATTTTAGAGATATTGTAATGAGAGCAAATGAAAATGAAATCATAATAGCTAAAATTTCTAAGAAATCACTTGTCAGATTATTTCAAGTTCTTTTTTTAGACTTTCCTTACAATCATAAATTTAGTTCTAATCAAAGCATGCATATGGTCTTATATCTAAAGCACAAAATTTTAGCATAAATGCAGGGCTTTTTTTAGCACGTATGTATGCTTACTTAACATTATATTATCAATTTTCACTCATAATGCCTTTGTAACATTTTATTATTTTTAGACTTACGTTCTCAAAAATTTTTACTACTATAAAAAGCATGCCACTTCCCCCCCCCCTTTGGAAGTGCTCTTTCCTTAGGATAAATTCCTACAATGGAATCAACACCCCCCTTTTTTTAATTTAAATTATTTTAGTGTTGTTCAGTTACAGTTGTCTGCATTTACCCCCC